>CM051006.1:3742739-3773770 GCA_027704905.1 Muraenolepis orangiensis
AAGAAGACCAAAATGTGACATCATGTCATTATTGTGTTTAGTGTATGATGCGACTATTATGTACATTATGGCCTGGTGGTATGTCATATAATTGATATATATATATTTATAATACACAGATATATCATAATAAATGTAAAATAAAGTATTAATGTACAATATAACATTTGCAATATGTACATAAGATGAACATACTAACATACAAAAATGTACATTTTGTGAACTAGTGTGTTGTTTAATTTATAATTGTTAGTAGGTATATAAAGCGTGTTTGTGGTTACTAGTAAATTGTATAAGGTATAGTATATGCATAGTTTAGCAATTAGACTAAGCCATAGTATTGTTGTTTAAATTACATACTGCAGGAGGGAATATGGGGGTAAGCAGACACGTAAATATCCTCCCTCATGGCTCTGGATCCCAGAACAAAAAAAAAAATTACGTCTCAAGTTACGTCGCGATGCACATCCCGAGATGACCCTATCACATGGGTCCACCAGCACTAGAAACCACACACATGTGATAAAGCTGCCCACAACAGCCTGTGATTATCCTCGGCTCTCGGGCTAGGGTGCGCTATAACAGGCGTTCTGAGGAAATTCAGCATAGGGCCTCCCCGGCTCCTAGATAACACATAATCTATAACGGATCACCATCGCCTGGTACGGACCGCACCGCAACTCGAGCGCAGAGCGATTCAATAGGTGGTGCGGACGCCCACTGATATGGTTGAAGAGTGTCGTAGCTCCCCTCCCTCCCTATGATATATCAACCAGGCTGGTGCGTGGCCAAGGCACAACGCTTCATAAAAGACAATCGCCCACCTACACCAGACCACAAGCCTTTCACATTTATCTATGCACTATCTGTCTCGTCGCAGGGTATCTCGTGCATAAGATTTCCACTCATGCTTTATACTTATTTATCCTTTTTAAACTGTTGAAAGTGACACTACAACTTGGATTGAAAAATTATTGTTTTATCGGTTTTAATGATATAATATTTTATTAGCGGGTTACATGATCATGGCAAGCAATGCAGATCATTGTTTCACAGAATCCGTAAATACAATCCTTACATTAAAATGGATTGGTAGGATCCATAAAATAGGCATCTCCAGGGTTCACGATCATTACTTTTGTGCTGTCTCGACAGACGGTCCTGAGTATCTGCTTGAATATACCTTCATGTTGTCTGGGACCAGTGGGATTACTGCAGGACACTTTAAAAACCACACTGGTATGTCAAAAGTATTTGACTATTAACCACTACGACGGATGCCTATATTCTGAGATTTTACTTCATTCATTACTGCCACATAATCCAGTACTTCAGCCTGTGGACTAATACCGGAACCCCCTGTAAATACAGATGAGCACTCCTGCTCCACTTAAGACCTGGGACAGATTAAATCACAACACTACCACAGATTGCCATGATCAATGTCCACAGTAGTTATAGGTGGCGGAGCACTTGTGAGGAATGGACATTGACACGGACAGGAGACTGTATAAACCATCGTATGGTGTTTAGACAATCCACAGGATTGGCACATAGTCAGAAGAATCTGGAGGCCAGGGAGGAATCGCTCTCATCTCAGCACCTAGACTCGATTCAGATTCAGATCATCAGGTCGATAACTTTATATAATCCCAGAGGGAAATTACAATAGTGCAGACAGTTGACACTAGGGAGGAATAAATGCACATTACAAAAAATACTAAACCTAAGACTAAGAAACACAAAACAACAACTAACTAATAAACTATTATAAACAAAATAATGTTAAAAACACATTCTAAATGAAGTCTCAATGTTTGATAATGAATATAAATTTACAGTATTATTACAGTAATACGTAGGTCATAAAATACAATACACAACAATACGTATAGTGCAAATTGGGCAGTAATAAATCTATATAATACATAAATAAATAAATAAATAAAATAAAAATTAATAAATTTAATAAATTAATAAATTAATAAATTACTACACTTAATAATTAATAAATTAATTAATAAATTAATTAATTAATATCTAATTAATTAATTAATAATTAATAATAAATTAAATTAATTTAATAATGGAGACATAATCAATGAGAATCTATATGGAGACCTGATTTTAGATAAAGTATCAATACGACTATGGCGATTTTGATCTTCAGCATGATTTCTGACTATATCACTTCTGCAGCATTTCGCTAATCTACTCCAAATTAGACTCATGCATCTCATGCATTTAGACTATGGCATAAAGTATCGAAGTGGCATCACACTTTCGACTAAGGCCTGCTTTCATGACTACAGCATCATTTATATTCCGCCTGATTTAACTACAAGCATAATTCCACAGACACCAAGCCCGCCCTTCTCTTCATGACTGCCCAACTCTCCTCAAAGCCTGCGATATGTCCACCATTATGGCCTGTGATCGAGTGGAGGATTATTTAGACAAGTTTGACAGTTTGTGATGTTGTTTAGCCTGTGCAGGTTCAATGCTTCATGGGATCCTGGTTTGGCTTTTGTTGCGACCAAAAGAAAATACGTTTTCAAGTAAACTTAGGCCTAGGGCCTGGATAAATAATTGAATATATTGTTTATCGCATTTGAACGATATGATATGTTATTACACAATTCTGTTCTATCACGTAAGGAAGCCGATTCGTTGTTTAAAACTGTGCCAAAGCATGTTTGTAAATAATTTTAAAACAAAGAATGTACTTTTCTTTTTTTTTACATTTAACAGCATTAGAATATAGTTTGGTTATTTAAATGCAAAAATCTTTTGCCTATGTAACTATGTGATTTTTGCAACAATCGTGAAGCTATCGAAAAGGATAAATATCGGGATCTTGATTTCACGTCCAGCCCTACTTAGTCTAATTCATGCTGCAATCGCTACACCTTTTAGATGCATTGTAGGTTTAGAAAATACATGTATCAATTGATGAATCTCAGCCAACACTACTAATCAAACGACAGTCGCTTATCCGGACCTATGGCGAGCACAAGCCCTGCTGTACGGTGACTGTCCTCCTGCTGCTGGTCCTGCCATGGCAGTTCAGGGTCACCAGGCAGCTGCGACATCTAAAGGAAGCCACTTGTCAGCCTCCTGGAGGCTTACTGTTTTTAGTCACTACGTGCTCCTTCACTAACATCCACAGATCCGCAGGACGCTAACGCACCATGCCTTCTAGAGACACAAGCGTGTGAGGTGTGTGTGTGCTCGTGATGGATGTATGGGTGGGTAGTAGGCCGCTTTTACCCGGTGCAGCCTCACCCGGACCCCAGACTCCTAATCAGTCTGACCAGGGCACAGGGTATCTCCGCATATGTCAATCACAGACCACCACAACACTCCCCACTTCTGCTCAAGCTAGGGAGGAGCATACAGCACACGCATACCACAGTGTCTACTCAAGACTGGTAAAGTGCCACATGGGATCGAGCAAGGTAGTGGATTTTACATCTTTATGTATCACAACCATACCCTACATTATTGGTCTAGGATGAGTTGGGACTGTGAATGTGGCCCACTTGGTTGTTTGTCAAAACTATTCCTACAGGATCGTATATATATGATTTACCATTGAAGTAATTATACCCATATCGCATTGTATTTATCACTTCTATGTAGTGAACGTAAATCCACCGGTACCACATAAGATCTTTAGGCAGGTTTGTACAATCGGTAATGATCAATACACGAATTGTTTTCTAGAATCCATAAATACAATCCTGCACGTATGAGCCCAGGCAAGATGACTGCAGAGACCTCAGCCGTAGACGAAGCCAAAGGGGGGCAGCAGGGTGTGGGAGGACACATTCGGAGAAGCATGTAGAAGGACTTTCGATCAGACACCTAACAGCAGGAATCTTCTAGTCTAGCCACACTGTCTCGGAACACCTGAGAGAGGGGAGAAGCGTGAATACCATCCAAGCTTTTACGTAAGAGGTGGGACACTGACTCACCAATCAACTGGGTAGTACTATCGGGCAGTGAAAGGAGCACTTTGCAACAGCTTACCCAACCCCCAATTTCCGTGCCCACCGGGAAGGAAGTCACTAGACGATTAGATCAAAACATCTCGACAGTAGGCAAAGCCCCACGGGGGATGAGACATACAGAAATACTGACTACTGCTCTATGGTGTACTCGGAGGGAGAAGGCACAAGTCCATACGTTGGGGTGAGGAGGGGTACATCGACTATTTTTGGATGCCTTCCTCGACAACACCTGTGTTTGTGGTGGGATAGTGTTTTTCCAGGGAGGGGTAGTCCAACGATGCCGTTGGGGGGCGGTTTTCACCACCCTCACATCTGCAAGCGCTTTCCGGTCCGGACAACGACACAGTGCAGTATGCCGTACCACACTCGTGGATGCTAGTGGTGAGTATAATGCTTTCAATAAGCAACAACACAGACCAGTAAAAGTTCCCAGAATCGAGGTGACAGGTTGTACATTTCACTACAAATCTCCTCAGGCAGAATGAACCTATCTCGGTTACCTTCTTTACCATAGTGAGGCCAGATATTGAGGGACAGGAGAGGTCCTTGAGATGTGAACCGCTAGCTCAGGAATTGGAAGCTGGAGACCGCCAACCTCCACTCCATTGAACTGAGGTATGGGGGCGTGTGACGCCAGCTCTGGTCTACCTTAAACCTGAAGATCGCACGATGAGCTCCTCTCTCTGTCTCTTCTTGGTGTTAGAGGGACCAGGTATAGTTGTCACAGCAAGCACCAGCCAACCAGATGACTATGACCATCCTCCCTGATATGCTGCTTCCTCGTTGTTTTTTATGAGTACCACACCACCATTGTGCCGTCAGCAAACTTGATGATGGTGCGCTCTCGCTCACCATGTCAAGGAGTGAGATCGGTGAAGCAGGGAGTAGAGGAGAGAGGCTTCAGCACACAACCGAAATTAATCTATGGAAACGCCGGTGATTAGGGTGCACTGGAAGTGGATGGAGGTGAAGGTACTAACCTTGACGAATGGGTCTGTTGGTCTAGTGAAGGGTCTAGTAACCAGTCTTTAACAAACTAAGGGAGTTGATGTCAAGGTTACTTGGTGTTTTCATGAGGTCACCAAGTTTGAAGATGAGTGTGGAGGGGATGATGGTGTTAAAGTAGCTGGCGGGGATGCCATCAAGACAGCATGCTTTGACACATATTGTTCTGCTCAGTGCCGCACGCACGTCTGTTGGGAGAATAGGTTGAGAAGGTTGGAGGTCAACAGGGAGAGATAGCCCATGTAGGGCAGTTACGCTGAGTGTTGTTCCGGTCGTCAAAACAGCGCTGGGCAAGACAAATTATTGACGTATTTGATCAGGGAGGATTAGTGGTCGGTTGTAGGGGAGTTATATGAGGTTGGTAATCCCGTGATGGCCTAGAATTCCACACTACAGCAACATGTGCATCGGAGGACTCGAATTGTTGAAGTGGTCTATCTAACCCTATCGCTTATGTGTATATTGAGCATATGGCCTGCTTTAGTTATGATGCCACTTTTTCAGAACAGTATAGACAGTGCAATCAGCCGCATGAAACCTAAAACAGCTGTCACGTGCCTTTAGGAGATAGGCGGCCCTCTCGGTTTCATCCACTGCTTCTGCATTGGGAATGTTGTTGATACTGTTTGCAAGGGTGTGACAGTGGTCAATGCCTAGGAGTTGATGTAATCCAAACCACACAGAGGAAAGTAGCGTAGGAGGCAATGTCGGTGTTGGGAGTCTCAGGGTACAGATTGGGGAGTCAAACAGGTGTGGCAGAACTCAGTTATTACTGCAATTAGAGTCTGCTACCCGCACAGAGAAGGACACACTTTCCTGTCCTATACGGTGGACACTGCACATGCTTATATGATTGGCGTGATACTTAGATCACAGCTTGAACAAAGCAGAACATGATCCACTCTGTCCAAGGTGTGGGAGGAGAAGGGACGCTTAATGTAAGCATCAGCCTGTTGGTTGTACAACTATGGTCTAACATGATTCTGTCTCCTCTTGTCCGACACATGTGAGCACATGCTGATACCAATTTGGGGACGCACAGTCTATCTAAGTTGGCATGAGTTGAAATCAACCTGCAATAAATAAAGGCTGTAGTACCTCTGGTGGAGTTCCTGTTGTGCTGTGTTAAACATAGTCAGTAGTACAGTTCCTTACATGAAGAGCTAGTTGCAGCTCTGAGGTATGTAAGCCGCAGTTATGATGGTGGCTGTCACTTTTACCCACTTTGGTTGGTGTACAAACGGGTCTCACAATTTAAAAAAAAGACACATTTACACCATTAGATATTCTACGTTAGCAGAGGACAGTGTGCTTCTCGAGGATGGTAGTGTCTAGTTACACACAAGCCTTGTGTAGTATACAGATACAACAAGCCTCCTCCCCACTGGGTTTTACACGGAGGCCCTCCATCTTATCTGTCTGCTCTGTGTAGGTGACACCCCACGTTACAATCGTATCAACTAGCACTGTGCGGCGATTTCCGCTGTTCAGAGAAAAATCCTTGTTAATTTCATGTCGAAAAATCATCACGTTTCAATCCTTAATCCGTTAATGGTTGATAATCCGCGAGCCGCATTTCATCAATTTTAGTATTCATGTCAGAGATCGTACGATTGGCGAGGAAAACGTCTGGGATAAGCGACGGCCGATGTGTGGTTAGCGTCTTAGCCTATCGTGTAGCACTCACGCAACATAAGGCTTCCTCTCCATGTTTTTACACATGCCCTCTGCGGGCGATGGTCCTGGTATCAGCCGAAAAATCGTGCTGGGGTGACAGATTCACACGATAGTTTCACACAGCTCCATGGAGTTCAAGATCGCACGATAAATAAGTTGCCAGAATAGATACGTAATCCCCTGTCCAAATAAGATTGTGTACGGGTGTTTGTGATGAGAGCAAGCCTGTTCTGTGTGAACGAGCTAAGCTCGATTAATGAGGTATATTCACGAGATCAAAATCACCAAATGTCTCTGGAATATGTCTATGTCATTAACTATTTCACCTGATCAAAATTATCAAAATACTAAATCCTACTATTAACGAGAGTTATTGTTACAATAACATGTTTTCATCCGCTCATAAAGTAAACAAACTTGTGGTTAAGACTTTTCCTTACTCCGGCTCAATAGAGAGGAAAAACACTCAATGTCACATAACGTTCATAATGGGAGGAATTTAAGGTTGAGATATTTTTGACAGGTGAGTGCATATGACATAGACATATACCAAGACATTTGGATGATTATATGAGCAGCGGTTTATGTAACTACTTAATTACGTTAAGTTCTTTTTATCCACGTGTTACGCGATGCAAAGAAAGACATCAAGTCGAAAACTCAAAAATCAATTTTAAATGTATCAACATGCTTTAACACTCACAAGACAGCCATGAACTAATCAGTAACCCGGTGTGTTGGAAACCACAATGTGTCACACCACCAGCATCAATGAGACTCAACACTAGCGCTCAACCAACGCAGCAAGACAAATGAGTCTCGAACTCACACCATGATGTTCACTTATGCCTACGTTTCCACCAACACAACAAGCCTAGTTCTAGCTCTACGGAGTGGGGCGAGACGCCGGTTTTCGCAGATTGGTTCCAATTTGGCGAGCCAGTCTAAGAACGGGTTTTGCGTCTCCACCGACTTTCTTGACGCCTGAGAGAGCCACATCCATAATCGACCGTCACTGTTAACGTCTCTAGTTTATCCCCAGCAGCTCCGGCGCCAACTAACACACCAACATGGGATTACATGATGGATAGTAAAAGTGTTGCGCCATGGCTTTGAGTAGCTCAAACAAGCAGCTCCGTCTTTAGTGTCTATGGACGCGATTCACAGTTGAAGCCCCTATACATGTGATACAAAGGACTAACTACTAAAATGGACTTGACGTTAGGCGTGCAATTAATTAGAGTACTGTAAACAGAAAGGGAACATTTGCCTATTTCTTCTTCAAACTACGTAATCTATTAGTATATATGTTTTCTCGACGTTGATAAAGCATAATGAAGCGGACATTGTAATAGAAAAAATACGAAATGTTTTTATTTTAAAACAAACAAAAAACATTAACCTACACCATATACAGTAATCACAAACTGTAACAAGTAATAGAAGTGTCAAGTGTAATAAGTTCCATGTTAATACAGCTCCCGAGAGGGACTGGAGGGGCTCCTGTGAGCTGCAGCCCAGTGGGGGCGGTAGCTTAACGCAGCATCGACATCGTCCAGAGGAAGAACGACTCCATATAACCCTAAAACAAGAGAACAAGTGTGCATTACAAACCATGATTGCCATTAATAACCACTTTACTGTTTTAGAGAAAGTAAGCATCCTGACGTTATACAAGGTTTAATCTCGCTTGACACCAGAAGCCTAGTAACTCAATCCATAGCTCCTCATATTGTGACATGAAGGAACATACAGAATAAAACAAAGTGATGTGAGTACTAGAGGGCAGCTCGCTAAACAGCTCCAAATACAAAGCTGGTTGGCAACACGGTAAAGATTTATAAAGTATAAACTTACCAGGACGCAGAAGGACAGCAGCGCGATCATCAGTTTTGTGTATCTGATATAGCCCCTCGTATCGTCCAGTTTGTTATGGATTAGCTCCTCGGTCCTGTCCCCCGCTGAAGACATCTCACGCTGTAGTTTTTTCTAATAGTGGTTTGTTCTAGAAGCTCCTCTAGTTTATTGTGAGCTTCTGCCGAGGACAACAACGCAAACAAACGCAGTTTGTCCTCGTCCCACGGACCACTGTCACCTTCACGTCCACAGAGAATTTTACTGATTTTAAAGATGGCGGAAAAAAACTTTTAGTTTTGTTTTTGAGTTTGTCCCGATAAGCCCCGCCCCAGCCCCGATAAAGCCCCGCCCCCAGCCCCTGACGTAGTGGAGCCGGCTGGCTAGCCCAGCTTCGAAGTGGAGCCGCAAACGAACCACTTAACGGAGCCAGAAAGTGGTCCTCCATTGCGGTGGAAACCCAAAGAACTGGTTCGCGATGACGTGCAAGCTCCGAACCAGCTCTCAAAACAGCTTGGTGGAAACGAGGCATTAAAGTCCAAATCCATTCTCATGTCCTTCTGGATGAATGTTTCGATAACCCGGTCATAAAGCTGATTACTGCTTTTCAGATCCAAAATAAGTTGCCTTTCAATAGCTATGGAAGCTAATGCAGTGAGTCGGGATTGTCCTGATTCTGTTCCTCCATATGTTTTTATAATATTAAAATGTCCTTTCCACAGCATGTAGTGGTGACGGGGATTGTTAAAACTTTTTTATAATGTCCATCTTTTTACTGAATGGTCGTCTTTAACAGGGTACTAACAACAATTCGCAACAACATCATCTTCACCTGTTGCCATTTCGATGTAAAAAAACCTACGTAGAAAAAAACCTACGTGGCACTAAGCTAGATCCGAGCCAGTGAACCTTCTAGCACACTACGAACTGTGGGAAATCTGAAAGAATACGCCCATTGGCTACAAATCACTATATGATTGGTTTATCAAATTGTCATCCAAACGTACGCTCTCATTCAGTCTGAGGGCCAAAGCAATCGGGAATACTTTGGTTGAAGGATATTCTTCTCAGCAACCAAGAAAAATATCTGATTGGTTGCATTGTTTTCCAACACAAAACTACTCAAATGCGTAGTGCATGGACCGGAAAGACAAATAAATCAACAGAACACTGTAATATAAACAGATAACAACACAGATGTGATTCTCATTTATTCATTTTATTTAAATTGTAATAAATTTGTATTCAATTGTATTACATTTTTTAAATCCAATTAATTTGATTTATTTTTTATTTAATCTGAGAGTTCCAGGGTCTTCTCTGAATATCTTGAAGGCCCTGATGCTTCACCACTGGTATATATTAATATATTGTGTATTAAGTCTCCGAGGCACTGGTGGATGTTTTGGCTTCATGAATATTGCTCTATTAAATTGGCATTTTTATTATTATTCATTCTTATTCTTATTATTATTAAGACATATTAGCATTAGTACTATATATATATATATATTTATTATTCTTATTATTCTTATTATTCTTATTATTCTTATTATTATTATATTATTAATAAGACATACTAGTGTTAGCATTAGTAGTAATATATATATATATATATATATATGTGTGTGTATCATTAGTCTCCCAGGCCCTGTCTAACGTTCTGTGTGAAGACCTACGAGCGTCTCTTCTTCCTCGTCGCTGCATTTTACTGTTCCAAAATTCAAAGAGCAGCATCTTGTCACAGTTACGGTTGGGTGACAGGGGGCGTGGCCAAGGCATGGGCCACGCACCCCTGTCCCCACAGTGGCGCACCCACGCACCTGTCGGCAATTGCTGATTATGATATATCACCGCACCTGGGTGTATATATATATACACCCATATATATATATATATGTATATATATATTATATATATATATAATATACCGTATTGACCCGAATATAAGACGACCCCGATTATAAGACGACCCCTCTTTTTCAAGACTCATTTTTGGAAAAAAAATAATAATAATTTTTTGAAGACCAAATCTTTTTTTTATAAAGAAAATAATTGTATTTGAAAATAATGATAACACACATCACACATTGTGTTCAAATTTGCCTAACTTGGCAAACAAAAACAAAAAACTGCCTCTTTAGGTACAGTCTTGTGTTTTAAAACCACGTACGTGTTGTCCCATACTGCGAGGTGTGTTAACGTGACCGTTACTGGCTCTTCTCGTTTCCAGTCACTGATTTCACAATCGACTTCACAATCACTGATTTGCCGCCTTTCCTATGCCCAGTGACAGATGTTGGCATGTCAAAATACACAGGCCGTTTTGATCAGCATTGCCCATCTGATCAAGGGGGTATGAGTGCTTCTTCCTTAACTTGATCACATCGCTGATAAGACAGTAGCTTCTCTCTGGAGTCTGCGGGCAGGCGCTGGGCTTGTCCTGCGTCGCAATGACAGGTGTTTGATGTCTCTGCTTCGTTTATCACCATTATCTTAAAATTGGCATTGTAACTTTGTCTCTCCTGTTTATTAACTTGCCCTACTTTTGAGCCACGTTTTTCAAGTTGGTCGCTGTGTCTCTCCATTTCTATCTCTCCAGGTAACTGTTTTTATGTACTGTTACTTTAAGACTTTGAGTTACTTTAAGTGTCGCGCGGTGTCTCGGAACACTCGTTTGGCACAATCTGTTGTTGTGCAATTACATGTGCAATTACGGTACATCGAAAAGTCTAAACCCCGATTATAAGACGACCCCTCTTTTTCAGATTTTTTTCTAGGAAAAAAACCCCGTCTTATATTCGGGTCAATACGGTATATATATATATATATGGCGTCCCTTTACCCTTTGCTAGATCGTACGTCGTTCTCCCTTGATGAAGCCGTACCAGCCCTCCGGTAATTATACTTACCTGTCGCTACTTCGACCTCCCGGTATCCAGACCCCTCGCCTGTCCCGGACCACTCCCCTGTCTACTACCTGTCGGTACTCCGCTGATCGACCTCCCGGTATCCAGACTCCTCGCCCGTCCCGGACCACTCGCCTGTCTACTACCTGTCGGTACTCCGCTGATCGACCTCCCGGTATCCAGACCCCTGGCCTGTCCCCGACCGTTTCTACGATGATGCTTACGCAATAAAGCCTCACGTTACCGCTTCACTGTGTCTTTGGTCTGCGTTCTGGGTCCTACCAACACTACACCTTGACACATCTAACCCTAATAAACGGTTTGATACTTTTTCCTCCCTCCTCCATCCCCCTCCCCCTCCCCCTCCCCCCAGCTCCTCCCTTCTCCCGGATGATTTCACCAACTTGACAAGAAGGTCAACGATATCTGATCCTCCTTCCCTGAAGGCCCCGTCACACAATAACGTTCTGGTCTGCGTTCTATGAACGTTCTAATCGTTCAATTTTCGAGAGTTCTAGGGGAGGTGGACACATCTGGCGTGTGACTAACACATGACTAGCGTGTGACTAAACGCATGAGGAGCGCGTACCAGCGACCACGTAAGACACCCCTGAAAATGATTAGCGTGTGCTGACGTGTCACTTTATTTTCGGACCAGCGTTCTCCGCTGATCACCGACGATCACCGACGATTACCGACGATTACCAGCGTTCACCAGCGTTCACACAACACTCTTCTGGTGCTATACCAGCGACCACGGACGATTACCAACGTTTCCTCAAACGCTGACCAGAACGTTATGGTGTGACATGGCCTTGACCCCCTGGCCGATGCTCGCATCAACCACCCATGTCTTCCCCCCACCCTCCCTTACCCATTTCTCTCCCATCTCCAACACTACACCTTGACACATCTAACCCTAATAAACGGTTTGATACTTTTTCCTCCCTCCTCCATCCCCCTCCCCCTCCCCCTCCCCCTCCCCCCTCCCCCTCCCCCCAGCTCCTCCCTTCTCCCGGATGATTTCACCAACTTCTTTGACAAGAAGGTCAACGATATCCGATCCTCCTTCCCTGAAGGCCCCGTCACACCATAACGTTCTGGTCTGCGTTCTATGAACGTTCTAATCGTTCAATTTTCAAGAGTTCTAGGGGAGGTGGACACATCTGGTGTGTGACTAACGTGTGACTAACACATGACTAGCGTGTGACTAAACGCATGAGGAGCGCGTACCAGCGACCACGTAAGGCACCCCTGAAAATGATTAGCGTGTGCTGACGTGTCACTGGGCGCGACTACGATTACTCAACATTAGACGAGCGTGTTGAGAGTGTGACTAACGTGTGACTATCGACAGACTAGCGTGTTGCTGGCATGTGGGTTGCATGTTCAAACGGGTATAAAACGCGGGGAAATCACAGTGGATTCAGTTGTTCTTGTCACGAGTGGAATGCAGACCAAGACCCAGTGGAGCTATAACAGAGCTTTATTTCAAGCAAACACAACACAAGAGTGATCAGGGAGAGTCCAGGGGTCTGGGTACCGGGAGGTCGATCCGCGGAGTACCGACAGGTAGTAGACCGGCAGGGAGTAGTCCGGGACGGGGGAGGAGTCTGGGTACGGGGAGGTCGGAGTAGCGACAGGTACCAGACAGGCGGATGATCAGGGACGAGCGAGAAGTCCAGATACCGGGAGGTCGGAATAGCGACAGGTACTGGACAGGTAATTATAATTACCGGGGAGCTCGTATAGACCGGAGTAACGTGAGACAGGCGGGTGACGCGGGATAGGCAAAGAATCTGGATCTCCGGGACATCAGCGTGGCGATTCCGTCCAGAATGTACAAAGTATGACGTACGACCTAACCCCGGGGTAACGGAAAGCGAGGGTGAGGGGATTTGCAATCAGCCACGGCAATTGCCGACAGGTGTGTGTGTGCGCAGGTGCGCAGGTGTGTGTGTGTGCCCCCTGTCAACCACTGTAACCGTGACAGTTCTTCTGGATATTGAACAGTGCACATCCTGCCGCCAAGAGGAAAAAACCGTGTGAGGGGGGCTACTGCTAAAGTCGTCTGTACTCCATCTCCAATCAAAAATAAGCACACAATGTCGGATGTGTGTATGACTAAAAGCACTGGTCCTGACCCCCACACACACTCCATCTCTCATCCAGACAGAGGCACACAATGTCGGATGTGTACCAGTGAGTCGTTCACTGCAAAGCAAAGATTGTGAACGATTAATAACAACCAAGTAACGCTAGGGTAACGACTGACTAACAATAGCCGAACGCGTGCAACATTGGCGAACGTTAGTACATTGTTCCACGAACGTTCTCCAGCGTTCTCCAGCGTTTAACGATAAACGTTGAAGAACGCTGGTCTCCATGAGAACTTTTGTGCATGTTCAAAACTTTATTTTCGGAACAGCGTTCTCCGCTGATCACCGACGATCACCGACGATTATCGACGATTACCAGCGTTCACCAGCGTTCACACAACGCTCTTCTGGCGCTATACCAGCGACCACGGACGATTACCAACGTTTCCTCAAACGCTGACCAGAACGTTATGGTGTGACGGGGCCTTGACCCCCTGGCCGATGCTCGCATCAACCACCCATGTCTTCCCCCCACCCTCCCTTACCCATTTCTCTCCCCTCTCCACAGATGATGTTCTTCACCTCATCACATCCAGCCGACCCACCACATGCTCACTGGATCCAGTTCCCTCCCCTCTTCCTCCTCCCGCTTCAGTCCATAGCGCCTGAACTCCTGCCCTTCCTTACACACATCATCAATGCATCCAGAGTCACCCCCCTCCTGAAGAAACCAACACTCGACCCCTCTGAACTCAAGAACTACAGATCCCTTTTGCCCTTCTTATCCAAAACTCTTGAACCTGCTGTCTTTAACCAATTGTCCTTGTATCTCCACCAGAACTGCCTTTTGGATCCCCACTAATCTGGTTTTAAGGCAGGTCACTCGACAGAAACTGCCCTTCTGGCAGTAACTGAGTCGCTCCATGTTGCTAGAACAAATTTGCTCTCCTCGGTCCTGATACTGCTGGACCTGTCTGCAGCATTCGACACTGTGAACCACCTGATTCTCCGCTCCACCCTTGAGGGGATGGGTGTCTTGGGCTCTGCTCTCGCCTTGTTTGCATTCTACCTGACAGGTCGCTCCTACCAGGTGGCACTGGGAGGGTCTGTGTCGGAACCACGCCGACTGATTACTGGGGTTCCACAAGGATCGGTCCTGGGTCCTCTTCTTTTCTCCCTCTACACAAAGTCCCTTGGTGCTGTTATCCACTCCCATGACTTATCCTACCACTGCTATGCTGACGACACCCAACTGGTCTTGTTGTTTCCCCCCTCGGACACGCAAGTGGAAACACGCATTGCCGCGTGCAGACATCTCAAAGTGGATGTCGATGCACCACCAAATGCTCAACCTGGACAAGACTGAGCTAGTGTTCTTCCCGGCAAAGGGCTGTCCACACTGAGACCTGGCTGTCACCATTGATGAGGCTGTGGTGACACCTACTCGGACCGCAAGGAATCTGGGTGTGATCCTGGACGACCAACTGTCGTTCTTGTGCATTGCATCGGTGACACGCTCCTGCAGATTCCTCCTGTACAACAACAGGAGGATTCGGCCTTTTTTCACTGAAAAGGCTGCGCAGGTGCTCATCCAGGCTCTTGTCATCTCCCGGCTGGACTACTGCAACTCCCTCCTTGCTGGTGCCCCGGCATTTGCCATCAGGCCCCTGGAGCTCATTCAGAAAGCTGCAGCTCGCCTGGTGTTCAACCACCCCAAGTACTCCCACACATCTACCCTCCTTCGGACTCTACACTGGCTACCTGTAGCTGCTCGCATCCAGTTCAAGATCTTGGTGCTAGCCTACAAGGCAGTAAAAGGTACTGCTCCATCCTACCTCCAGGCAATGGTCAAGGCCTACATCCCAACCCGTCCACTTCGCTCGGCTTCTTCGGGCCGTCTGCTTGCCCCCTCGCTTAGGGGCCCGTGTGGCCGATCTACGCGGTCACGCCTGTTCTCCATCCTGGCCCCAAAACTCCCCACGAAGGTCACGACTGCAGAGTCACTCCCCATTTTCCTCCGCAGGCTGAAAATCCATCTCTTCAGGACACACTTCCCGGATCCTTCCTCGTAGCGCTAAGTCAATTAAGTGTTTGCAAACTTATTGTATTTTTCCCTTACACTTTTGCCTGAATTATTGTACTTCTACCTGAGCACTGTTTCGGTTATTAGAAATGAAATGCACTTTTGACTTCTGGTGACGAGTTGTTCTCTTACCTTCCTTTGTTGAAACACACTATTGTAAGTCGCTTTTGATAAAAGCGTCTGCTAAATGACTGCAATGTAATGTAATGTAATGTAATGAGTCCAGAGGCCATGAGGATCTGGATGGACGTCATCATCACGGCAACAGATGAGCACAGTCGTTACTGAGGATGTACTCTACTTCCGGGGTCTACAGGAAGTGAGCCTGGTGCTACAGTGTGACCCTTGACCCCTGTGTCCCCAGTTTACACCCCAGCTGGTCTCACGGTGTTTCCTGTGGCCACTTCAAGTATTACACGCTGGGCGAACACTAATTTTTCAGTCAAATACTACATCAGGGAGTGTTTACACTGCCATGGTTGCTTTTTTTTTAACTGAATATGACATGAATGAAAATTACCACTGACAGAACTTTTTAAACTATGAATACATACACATGTTGGGTTAATGTGTGTAATACTTCATAAATGAAAAGACAAAACATGTTTATGTATACGTTGATATACATTCTATCTGGGGTTAATAATGTAATATCTTGTAAATATAAATGATACAATACACGATACAATTAAAATTAAATAAAAATAAATATTGTCCTTGGCCCAAATGGCTTTACCAGTTAGATCCACAATACACCATGTTAAACTTAGTACATTGTATTGACTCACATATTTAAAAAAGCCTCTATTTCTTAATATGTTTCACAAAATGCCTTCTCCTCACTTCCCCCTGAGCTCTGCCGCTGCTGCCCTAACCACAGTGTAGTTTGTGGTGAAACCCGACGCGGTCTCCATGGTTAAGAACTTCCTTTTCACATTGCTCTAATCTAATCTAAAATATATATAAATGTATACACAGCAGGTCACAGTGAGCAGGGGTGTGTAGTTATATCAGCAGTTGACAATAAATATATATATATACGGTAAGTACAGTAAAAATATACATGACTATCATACAGGTATGTAAATGATAAATATGTCAACTATAAATATATAAACTGTAGGTAGAGGTAGGGAGTTATGATACAGTGCAAGGCTGTTGAAGACATTGATGGTGAAAGGGTATTGTCAGCAGGGTTCAGAGTTCATATGTTGGGCAGCAGAGGGGGGGGGCTGTGGTACAGAGTTCAGATGGGGGGGGGCTGTCATCGTGGTACAGAGTTCAGAGAGATGACAGCTGAGGGGAAGAAGTTGTTCCTTTCTTGGTGTTGAGGGCCAGGTTGTTGTCAGCGCACCACGCCACCAGGTGCTGGACCTCCACAATGTAGGCTGTAGGATGAGAACCACAACCATTGTTGGTTTCTTGGCAAATAAGACATACAGCCTTTGATCGCACTTCGGTGAAAAAACTTCGGTCGTCCACTCCTCATTAAACACTATGATTTTTAGTACATAGGAATGCTTACTCCCTATTCCCTTCCGCAGTATAAATCTCAAAAACACCATACAAATAAAACGATAGTAGAATATTTAGAATATTTATTAGAATAAAAACAATAAAATAAAATTTAAATTGAAAAATATAATAATAATAATATTTTAAAAAGAATGGACCAATATTCGGCAGGCCGGATTATAAATCCCAACGGGCCGTATATGGCCCGCAGGCCGTAGTTAGCCCATGCCTGCCCTAACCCTACTTCCCACGTAACCTTTACTATACCCAGGTTAACCTAACCCTGTCTGTTCCTAGTAACCCTAACCATATCTTACCCATGTAACCCAAAAGTTAGGTGGATGTAGGTGGGACCCAAAAGCAGAGTGAACAGAAGTCAGGTAGAACAGGTGTTTTAATGATCGGCGCAGACGCCGATTAACACGAGCAAAGGCAGAGGTACAGACAGGGAAAACCCAGAAACGTGGTCAAGGCAAGCAGGTAACGGGATGTCCAGGGTGGAGGCAGAGGTTTAAAAACGCAAGTCAAAAACGAGGTTGTTATCCATGCGATGGTCAAAAGACAGTGGATCAATAAACAGAACACAATACGTGAAACTCAGCTTGATACAGACGTGAGGCTTTCTGAGAACCAGGGTGATAAACCAGCAATGAGTAACACATGATGTATGACACGGCTGACAGGGAAAACACACAGGGGCATTCGGAACGGAGTCGTGACATCGCGGATCCAGGAGGCTCTACCACTAGGAACAGGAAGAGCTGGGTTGGACCGTAAAAGAAAGTGTGTAAAACCGCCATCGCCCCCTTGTCCTATCGCCTCGGCCGATAAGTGTGAAGAGTTTTGAAAGAAAATGTGATGAAACATGAGATACCACAGAGACTCGAGTTTCCTTCTGCTTTTCTGCAAGCCATGGTCCGACCTCTTAAAGAAGCATCCACCCTTCTGATACATTTCAAAGGTTTTGGTGAAAAATGTAAGTTTTTTTTCTTTGTTGCACTATCAGGAGAACCTGCTTGCCTTAAGGTAATAAACAACCAGCTTCTTACGTGTGGCAGGGAGAGATCTCCATCTTAAAGATTAGACCTGCGTTCAGCCTTTGAATCATGGCCGAAATATTATTTCCAAATGTACTTTTAACAGTATTAACAGAGAATAGTATCAACAGAGATCATTACTACATGCGTGAAGCCGTGAACCATATTAACTAGTATAATAGTATCAACAGAGTTGAACAGTATTAACATTATAAAACGAGAATGGTATTTACAGGGTTAACATTACATCGACCAGTATTAACAGAGAACAGTATTAACAGTATTAAGTAGTTAACTATAAGGATATAGTTTTGTTAAACATTTTATCTTTATCTTCTTCCTGAATGTAAGCTCATCTCTAATCCTTCATGTCGTTTTGAATCTCTTCCTCATGTTCTTTTCTCACCCAGTGTTGAACAGAAGTTAAGTAGTTGAGGAAAAGTACTTTTCAGAAACGTCCACGTAATTCTCCACTCTATCAAGTAAGTCCACTCTTTAGTTTCTCTGTCTGTTTGTTAGAACAAAGGAACATATATACTGTTTACATGTGCCGTATGTATATATATACTGTATATATATATATATATATATACTGTATATATATATACAGTACATATATATATATATATACTGTATATATATATATATATACTGTATATATAATTAGTCTTTTGGAGGACATACATGTTGTTTATCTTCTGAATATGTGTATTATTTGATGGAAAATTATAGTTTAGTAGTCATGGAAAAAGTAGTGCTAGTCTTACTGGTATTTGGAATAGATTACAGAATGACACATTTATTTTTCAAATAACTGTACAAATAACTAAACACATACGTGTTTTTTAAATACTAATACTAATTACTTTTAGGGCCTTACTTTAGTGTTGCACAGAGCACCTTTAGTACTATATTTAGTGTATTACTGGAGTTAATGCTGTCCGCTGTAGTTTAAATGATGAGATGAGAATGATGGTTTGTATTTCTCCTGATGAAGAACTGGGGAGAACATGACTGGATCCTGGAGACTATTTCTGCTCTGTGGTCTCCTGCAAGGTGAAGATAACTCTCTATCACTCATATCTCTCTTAATACCTGTAGTACTCTGCTAATAGTTGTTGAGTACTACATTTTCACTTTGAAAACATGTCATTCATGACTTTTGAAATGTACGAATAAAATTAAAAAATACAAATAATTGTAATTGTAACACGTATTATTATTATTCTTTATAATAATAATCACAGTCATAATAATCCCGATCATAACAATCATAATCAACAACAACAATAGTTATATTTCGAGGTATTTGAGTTAAATCTCTCTGATCTTGAGTTGCAATGTTACATTTAAATATTGTGTCAAAGTTTCTACATCTTTGGTTTTGTCAACATCTTGTTTTAAAGGTGCCGGGTGCCAAACTGGAACAAATAATGTCCTATTTGCCACAAATGTGATGCCAGCGATTGGATCCTGTGTGACCGTTCCTTGTCACTTCACCTTGGAGAAAGAGCTTGAGGAGTACCTAAAACCTGAATGTAAACCAATATGGAAAAAAGGAGACAAGGATGGCCCAGAGTTGCCCGATCTCACTAAAGAAAGTACAGGTGGAATGTCTGTGGCATTCAGGGGAAACCTCACAGCGTACGACTGTACTACAAACTTCTATAACGTAGATAATGGTTCATATTATTTCAGATTGGAATGTCCAAATAAGTTAAAATGGAACTTTGTAGATGAACCACTGACCATTCAGTTCAAGGGTAAGTGAAATGTGTGTGTGTCTGAAACAACCATGTACCACAAGCCCTACCAAATGATGCTGATCACTGGTGATGCTTGGGTCTCCCATAGTAACTGTTCTGAATTGATCTGGTACCCAGGGGACCTTCCTGCGCCTCTTTTAACACACCCCAAAGAGCAGGTGGTGGAGGGGACCCTTGTGGAGTTGGGGTGCTCTGCCCCATCCCCCTGTCACCCCCACCCCACCATTGTGACATGGACCCCCACCCTGGGCCTCAGCACCCAGCTCCAACGGGACAATGAGGTTACCTCCACCCTGACCTTCACAGCCTCCCACCGTTACCACGGCAACAATGTTTCCTGCACTGCAATCTACTTCAAACAATCCCAGGGCAAAAACGTGACCATAAGTAGAAGTTACCAACTCAGTATCTCATGTGAGTTAATGTTCTACCGTTTCAACCAAAAGACAATTCATAGAATTATATATATATATATATATAATATGTAATTATATAATAATATATAAGATAATAAAATGTGTTTTTCCCGCTTTCATTTTGTTCGTGACTTGTTTATTATATAATTCTAATGTATTCAGAACAGTTAACCAACATGAGACATGAGCTGAAGGTATGACTCCGGTTGGTCTCTCTCAGTTTCCCCCAGGAACACCTCTGTGTCCGGCAGCCCGTGTCATCCAGCCAGAGAGGGCGGCTGCCTCAACCTGACCTGCACCAGTCATGCCAACCCTCCGGTCAGCGAGTTCACCTGGTACAGAATACACGGAGAACGTATCCTTCAGATGGGCAATGGATCTGCTCTGTCCATCCAGCTGTTTAACACCAGCAACTGGTTCTTCTGTGAAGTCTGGAATGGCATTGGCACTGAAAAGTCTAATGTCTACAAGATTGACATTCAAGGTAAGTGGATTCAAAACTAGGAACAACCCCTTGAGCTTGGTATTGTCGTGATAAAAACGTTCCCTAAAAACGTCACCACCAGCTGTGATGCCTCACACCTTGTGGTAAAATAGGGGCCCTTTAAAATGTATTTTGATAGGCATCTACTCCACATGCTGGCAAAAAGAGCTTATCTAATGACCATCAAATCCGCTTCCTCTGAAACAAGCATATTGTCATCATATCCAGACACCACCTGTTCCCACCCAGACCTACTGCCCTGGATAGCCGCTACTGGTGTGTTAGCCTTGGTTCTGCTGTTTACAGCAGTGTGCGCTGTGAGGTATGTTGACTGCTAGCCAGTGATTCCATTTCATTTCACATTCCATTTTCACTTTCTAATTGCCCTTATTGAATAATTAACATTCAGTCACACCGAGTTGATGATCTGAATTAAAACCACTTCCCTACTCCCACTGGCCAGTGGGATTAACTCATTTGACCATTATCAGATTATTCTTGTTCTTCTTCTTATTCTTCCTCTTCTTTTCTGCTTCTGTTTACATTCCAGAGCTTGGAAGGTGGCCAACCAAAAACAACGTCGTAGCAACGATGCTACGATCAACCAAGGTCCACCCTACAAAGAGGACACCCAGGTAACCCTAACCCTATCTATGCCCAGGTTATCCTGGTTATCCTAACCCAAGCCTATATGGACCCAGCTTACCTTAACTCTACCAAGGTAACCCTAACTATACCCAGGTTAACCTAACCCTGTCTGTACCAACGTAACTCTAACCCTATCTACACCCAGGTAACCCTAAACTAACCCTTTATTACCCTGGTAACTCTTACCCTAACTATATCCAGGTAACCCTAATCTTTACCAACATAAGGGAGAAACAATATGTAACCTGCATTCTTATTCTTATACATACTCTCCCAGTTCTTTCTGGGAGAACGAACGACAGACAAGAGACTCATCTAATAAGGTATAAAAATGGTATAAAATAACTTATAGAGTATGTATAAGAATAAGAATTATAGGTGTATATATATACACAGGTAAAATACAAGTATTCAACAGGTAGTGATCATGGGTATGCAATTATATCAACAGGATAAATATATATAAATGTATATACAGCAGGTAGTGAGCAGGGATATTATGCAGTTGAAGATTAATATATATACGGTAAGTACAGTCCAAATAAACATGTACATGGCTATCATACAGGTATGTAAACAATAAATAATCAAATGTAAACTATAGGTAGAGGTAGGGAGTTGTGATTACAGTGCAAGGCCATTGAAGACATCAGAGAGATGACAGCTGATTAGATCAGATAAACAAACAGAGTTCTGAACACGACATTGGCTGGAAAGTAAATGTGTGAATGAACATATACATCTACAACGAACAAACGAGAGTATTAGCCTATGATTCTGTGACAGGTTGTAAAACAAATAATTCACGACATAAACTGCACGTGAGAGACGCAGTGACTACATTTTACAAATGGAAACAAAACCTGCGTGTTAGAAAAATCCATTATTTATTAAAAGAAGTGATGAACCGGAAGTAGTGAACCAGAAGTGACACTGAACTAGTTTGCGAACGATTTAAAAGAGCTAGATCTTTTAGGTGAACTGACCGAAGTGAACTGGATCCCAGAAAGGAATCATTTTTGCCACCTCTAGTTCTTTTAACCAGTTGCTCAGACACACAAGCTTGAATTCCAGCGCTTGGGTCCATCCTGAATGAGGCTCCTCCTCCTTCTGCCCGTGAGAGGCTTGGCTCCTTCTTCTTTAGAAGTGGCAAAAATGATTCCTTTCTGGGATCCAGTTCACTTCGTTCAATTCACCTAAAAGAACCAACTATTTTAGGTTGTTCGCAAACTAGTTCAGTGTCACTTCCGGTTCATCACTTCCGATTGTAGTTTATGCGTTCACAAACTAGTTCAGTGTCACTTCCTATTCGTCACTTCCGTTTCGAATAGCCACTTCCGGTTGTAGTTTCTAAGCTCAATATCACCAATACAACATGCAAAATAATATTTGTTATTAAATAGCCTACGTAATCTTGCAACATTGTAGGCCTAACTACTACCTAGGCTTGTTTGTTTAAAACCACAACCAGCCCATCCGTCAGTGACGGAGTTGTGAGTGAACTGAACTAGTAAAGAACTAGTTCAGTTCACTGACTCACACTCCGTCCCTCGGCTCTGGCTTGTCTCGACTCCCGTTTTAACTCCAAGTTCAGACTTTGGATTTGAGAGAAAACGTTCGTTATTTTGTTGATTAGTTTCTTCCAAAAATGTAGCAAAGCACAAAACTTTAAAAATTATTAATATAAAAAAAAATATTAAAATTATTGAAATTATTTTTGCACTTCACCAATCACCACAGAAATTCAAGTAATGTCAGTCTTATTTATTTTTTATAGAGGTGGCAAAAATGATTCCATTCTGGGATCCAGTTCACTTCGGTCAGTTCACCTAAAATATCTAGCTCTTTTAGATTGTTCGCAAACTAGTTCAGTGTCACTTCCGGTTCACTACTTCCCGTTCATCACTTCTGGTTGTAGTTTCCTTTACTAATGTGTTTTACACATTAGGCATGTGGGGGAGTAACGTTTTAATAAATAATGTATTTCTCTAACACGCAGGTTTTGTTTCCATTTGTAAAATGTAGTCACTGCGTCGTTCACGTGCAGCTTATGCCGTGAACGATTTGTTTTACAACCTGTCACAGAATCATAGGCTAATACTCTCGTTTGTTCGTTGTAGATGTATATGTTCATTCACACATTTACTTTCCAGCCAATGTCGTGTTCAGAACTCTGTTTGTTTATCTGATCTAATCAGCTGTCATCTCTCTGATGTCTTCAATGGCCTTGCACTGTAATCACAACTCCCTACCTCTACCTATAGTTTACATTTGATTATTTATTGTTTACATTTGTATGATAGCCATGTACATTTTTATTTTGACTGTACTTACCGTATATATATATTAATCTTCAACTGCATAATATCCCTGCTCACTACCTGCTGTATATACATTTATATATATTTATCCTGTTGCTATATTTGTGTAACCCTTTCCAATGTTCGCTAAGGAGATTTGTTTTAGCTAAATAAATAAGAGTTAAGGCTTCCAGCCAGCACAATTAAACACAACTTAGGAAAATAGGAAATGATTGTATTCAAATCAAAAACATAAATATGTACAATTGAAATGAAAGGTATCCAACAATGGACCAAACGTCTTTAACAATAAATCAATTATATACAGTGTCTTGGGCCCAAGGGAAGAACAAAAAAACACGATCTCGAAAGATAGTCCAGCTTCCTTAAGCTGTCCCTACGCCCTGTGGTACGGCCCAACATCCACTAAGCAGGATCCAGAGAACAGGACCATTCCACTGCAGCCATGGCGCTCCGGATGGCAGGCAGAATGGCAGGCAGAAAAGTTACAGTCTGATTTATAAATCGAACACTATACAATAACTATCAACAATACCAACACATATTGAAGTGACTAAAATAACAATCGGCGTCAAAACGCGCCACAATTAGCTTATATGCTACATTCTTTCAAAGACATTCACATCCTGACTGGTTTTTAAAACATATAACATTTAATACACTCATTCAACACAATTCAAACACAATAGAACACATTTTAACTGGTTAAGCGTTAAAACCTTTCAGCTGCTAACTAAATTGCGGACTTACCAGGTCAATCCCTAATATTGAAGGAACCGGCGTCCACGTTTCTCCAACAATAATTAGATTATCAGCTGTTCTTCCAGAGAGCTGTGATCGCCTTGTTCTACAATCTCTAAATGTAAATATATCTCAACTTAAATTTGAACTTGCTTGTTCGCTGCATGGAAACACTCAGAGCGTGTCAACAACGGTTATATACCAAGTCAGTGAGGCGTTCAGGGAACCTCCGTAACGTCAGATAACCTGGGTTACAATTGCATACCCATGATCACTACCTGTTGAATACTTGTATTTTACCTGTGTATATATATACACCTATAATTCTTATTCTTATACATACTCTATAAGTTATTTAATACCGTTTCTATACCTATTAGACTGTCTTTACATCTTATTTAACCACTGTACATTGTATATTCCCATGCACTTTACAGTAACATTTGCTCTCTGGTTAGATAGCAGCTTATTTTCGCTGTACTTTACTTGTGCTTTGCAATGACAACACATTTGAATCTAATCTAATATATATAATATAATAATATATTTATTATTAATAAATGATATATAAAAACTGCTGATATAAGATACAGTTCATTCAACGAACGCTGCTTCGCTGCTTGAAAGAACTGGGAGAACGAACGAGTCGACAAGAGACTCGTTCATTGAACGACTCGTTCGTTGAACGACTCGTTCATTGAACGAGTCTCCAATGAACGAGTCTCTTGTCGACTTGTTCGTTGAACGAGTCTCTTGTCGACTCGTTCAATAAACGAGTCTCTTGTCGACTCGTTCGTTGAACGACTCGTTCAATGAACGAGTCGTCCAATGAACGAATCTCTTGTCGAGTCATCAAGAGAGTCGACAAGAGACTCGTTCAATGAACGAGTCGACAAGAGACTCGTTCAATGAACGAGTCGACAAGAGACTCGTTCAATGAACGAGTCGACAAGAGACTCGTTCAATGAACGAGTCGACAAGAGACTCGTTCAATGAACGAGTCGACAAGAGACTCGTTCATTGAACGAGTCGACAAAAGACTCGTTCAATGAACGAGTCGACAAGAGACTCGTTCAATGAACGAGTCGACAAGAGACTCGTTCAATGAACGAGTCGACAAGAGACTCGTTCAATGAACGAGTCGACAAAAGACTCGTTCAATGAACGAGTCTCCAATGAACGAGTCTCCAATGAACGAGTCTCTTGTCGAGTCGTTCATTGAACGAGTCTCCAATGAACGAGTATCACCCTAATATATATATTTATTATATACATTCATATCTCAGGTTTTCAACACAAGTAAGGAGGACATCTACATTAACACTGGGGTGCTGATGAACACGGTTGGACCAAGAGAGGGCGCTTTTGGACCGAGAGAGGAGGCTGTTGGACCAAGAGAGGAGGCTGTTGGACCGAGAGAGGAGGCTGTTGGACCGGGAGAGGAGGCTGTTGGACCAAGAGAGGAGGCTGTTGGACCAAGAGAGGAGGCTGTTGGACTAAGAGAGGAGGCTGTTGGACTAAGAGAGGAGGCTGTTGGACCGGGAGAGGAGGCTGTTGGACCGGGAGAGGAGGCTGTTGGCCCGGGAGAGGAGGCTGTTCCGGGAACAGGTTCGGTCTGGACGCACCATGATACAGCCTGCAGAGCTGAGGAGCGAGCAACAGACCCAGCACCAGACATGCAGGTGGAGGACTGTGATGTGTTGTACACAACGATATACTGGAAGAAGAAGCCAGAGCCACCTCAAGATGGAGATCTCAGCCCCTTGGTCCCTAACACTCCCTCTTTAGAGGATGAGGGATGAGTAAAGGGCTATAGGAATAAGTAAAGGGTTAGAGGGATTAGTAAAGGGTTAGAGGGATTAGTAAAGGGTTAGAGGGATTAGTAAAGGGCTATTGTTATTAGTAAAGGGCTAGAGGGATGAGTAAAGGGCTAGAGGGATAAGTTAAGGGCTATAGTGATAAGTAAAGGGCTAGAGGGATTAGTAAAGGGCTAGGGGGATAAGTAAAGGGCTAGAGGGATTAGTAAAGGGCTAGGGGGATAAGTAAAGGGCTAGAGGGATTAGTAAAGGGCTAGGGGGATAAGTAAAGGGCTAGAGGGATTAGTAAAGGGCTAAAGGGATTAGTCAATGGTTAGAGGAATTAGTAAAGGCTTTGAGGGATTAGTAAAGGGCTAGAGGGAAAAGTTAAGGGCTATAGTGATAAGTAAAGGGCTAGAGGGATGAGTAAAGGGCTAGAGGGATAAGTTAAGGGCTATAGTGACAAGTAAAGTGCTAGAGGGATTAGTAAAGGGCTAAAGGGATTAGTAAATGGTTAGAGTGATTAGTAAAGGGTTAGAGGGATTAGTAAAGGGCTAGAGGGATTAGTAAAGGGCTATAGGGACAGGTTGAAAACATATATTTTTTAAATGTGATTATTCTTATTATTCTTATTATTCTTATTATTCTTATTATTCTTATTATTATTATTGTATAGATGGTGGTGGCTGGTTTAAGCAGCCTCACCTGGCCTTAGTTAGACTGATTGTCTTGTGAGGCTTCACACCTGTGGGTCATTGTTAATCAAGGCCCACAGGTTAAAACAGCCACCACCGCACACACTAGAGGAGAGCTCTAGCATGCACCATCTGCTCTGATCACAATGATTTAAAGTCTTGTAATAAAGCAGATTCCTCATCACCCTGTGGCCTTGTCTTTGGGAGGAGCCCTTAAGCAGCCATTGGCGTGGTCTGCTCCACTGGCACCTGAACAGGGACCTGGCCGACCAGCACCAGGACACAGGGTGATGAGGAATCTGGTTTATTGCATGGTTGAATCAGATTCAGATTCAGATTCAGAAAACTTTATTAATCCCGAGGGAAATTAAGGTGCAACAGTTGACACAGGGGGAATAAATGCACACACAAGAATACTAAAACCTAAGCTAAAAAACAAAACAACAACTAACTAAAATAAAACTATTATAAACAAAAATAGTTAAAATAATTGTAAATGAAGTCTAAATGTATTGATAAGTGAAGATAATTTACAGTATTATAACAGTAGTACGTAGGTATATACAATACACAACAATACGTATAGTGCAAATTGGCAGTAATAATATATTAATAAATAACTCAACTGAAAATAACTGAAAAGTGACATGTGAAAAGTGAAAAAGTGAAAAGTGAATTCGGATTTGAAATAGAATTTACAGTGCAAAGTACAATGAGATGATTACAGTGCGTTGACCAAAAATAAAATAAAAATAAGTACGTTGGCCTCAGGTCACTAAGTCTCCACTGTCCCTCTCACGACCCGAGGTAGAGGAATTATAGAGTCTAATAGCCACAGGAAGAAAGGACTTCCTATGGCGTTCTGTGGTGCACCTGGGTGGAATGAGTCTGTTGCTAAAGGTGCTTCTATATGAGGTCAGCACCTGATGGAGAGGGTGAGAGTTGTTGTCAAGGATACTACGCAGCTTGCGCAGCATCCTTCTCTCAGACACCACCAACAAGGAGTCCAGCTGGACCCCCAGGACAGCGCCAGCCTTCCTGACAATCCTGCTGATCTTGTTGGCGTCTGCTGATCTCAACCTGCTTCCCCAGCACACGACTCCGGAGAAGATGGCACTGGCTACCACCGACTGGTAGAACACATTCAGCATCTTGTTGCAAACGTTGAAGGACCGGAGCCTCCGCAGGAAGTAAAGACGGCTCTGGCCCTTCTTGTAAACCGCCTCAGAGTTCTTGGCCCAGACCAGTTTGTTGTCCAGATGAACTCCCAGGTATTTATATTCCTGGACAGCTTCAGCGGACACACCCTTGATGGAAATGGGTGTGGGTGTGGATTTCCTCCTGCGGAGGTCCACCACCATCTCCTTCGTCTTGTCAGTGTTGAGCTGCATATGGTTCAGCTCACACCACTCAACGAAGGAGTCCACGACGCCCCTGTACTCCTCATCGTTTCCCTCGCTGACACAACCAACAACTGCAGAGTCGTCCGAGAACTTCTGCAGATGGCAGGACAAAGAGTTGTATTGGAAGTCTGAGGTGTACAGGGTGAACAGGAATGGGGAAAGAACAGTTCCCTGTGGAGCACCAGTGCTGCTGACCACAGTGTCAGACACACAGTCCTGCAGTCTGACAAACTGTGGACGACCCGTCAAATAGTCAGTAATCCAGGACACCAGGGAAGAGTCCACCTTCATCGCCGTCAGCTTACTTCCCAGCAGGGCAGGCCGGATGGTGTTGAACGCACTGGAGAAGTCGAAAAACATGATTCTCACAGTGCTCCCGGGTCTGTCCAAGTGGGCGTAGGCACGATGGAGCAGGAAGATGATGGCGTCCTCCACTCCCAGTTTCGGCTGGTAGGCAAACTGAAGAGGGTCCAGTGATGATCTGACGAGGGGCCGAAGAAGCGTCAGGACCAGCCTCTCAAAGGATTTCGCCACGTGGGACGTCAGCGCCACCGGTCTGTAGTCGTTTGAGGTGCTGGGACGTGCCTTCTTCGGAACCGGCACCAGGCAGGATGTCTTCCACAGCACAGGGACCCTCTCCAGTCTCATGCTCAGGTTGAAGATGTACTGCAGGACTCCACTCAGCTGGGCAGCACATGTTTTGAGGACCCTCGGGCTGACGCCGTCAGGACCTGCAGCCTTGTCTGGATGGAGCCTGCACAGCACTTTCCTCACCTGCTCAGCTGTGAAGGTATGTGAGCCGTGTGTGGGGGCTGGAAGAGTCACTGTTGTGTTGATGGGGGAGGGGTGAGGTAGTGGTGGTGGGGGAGAGAGAACAGGTATGTTGATGCTGGAGAGGGACGGTGGGGGAGGGGGGACAGCAGGGCTGGGGGGCTGGAGGGGAATGGTTGTAGAGGGGCTGGGGGAGGGGGGGTAGACCGGAGCCCACTCATTGAATCTATTGAAAAACAAATTCAACTCGTTGGCCCGATCAGGACCCCCCCCTATTGTCTGGCTACCAGGTTGTTTGTAGCCAGTGATGCTCCTCATGCCACTCCACACATCCTTCAGGTTGTTCTGCTGAAGTTTGTGCTCCAGCTTCCTCCTGTAGTTGTCTTTGCCCTGCTGGATCCTCTCCTTCAGCTCCCTCTGAACCCGCCTCATCTGCTCCCTATCCCCATCTCTGAAGGCCCTCTTCTTCTCATTGAGCAGGACCTTGATGTCTCGGGTGACCCATGGCTTGTTGTTGGGGAAACAGCGTACAGTCTCTGTGGGAACAACACTGTCCACACAGAAGTTGATGTACCCTGTTATACAATCCGTGAGATCATCAAGGTCCTCTCCATGCAAATCACAGAGGAAATCCCAGTCTGTTGACTCAAAGCAGCCCCGCAAGTCCTCATCGGCCTCCTGTGACCATCTCCTCACAGTCCTTGTGGTCACAGGCAGCCGCTGTACTAGAGGCCTATACAGGGGCTGCAGGTGGATGAGGTTGTGGTCTGACCTTCCAAGAGGAGGAAGGGCAGTGGCGCTGTATGCCTCCTTAACATTGGCATACAGCAGGTCCAGTGTCTTATTTTCCCTGGTGGGACAGTCCACAAACTGCTTGAAGGTGGGCAGTGTTGCAGCCAGTCACATGGTTAAAGTCCCCAGATATCGCGATGAATGCTTCAGGGTGCTGTGTCTGAAGTCTTGCGACGGCGGAATGGGTGACGTCACACGCGAGCGCAGCGTTTGCCGATGGTGGAATGTAAACAATAACAAGAAGCACATGGGAGAACTCTCGCGGCAGATAGTATGGCCGCAGACTCACGGCCAGCAGTTCAATGTCCGGGCTACACACACGTTCCTTCACAGTAACATGTCCAGGGTTACACCACTTGTTGTTAACGAGAATAGCAAGTCCCCCACCTTTCCTCTTGCCACTCTCGCGGTGCGTCCTGTCCGCCCGGACGGTTAGAAAGCCGTCCACGGTAACATTAGAGTCCGGGGTGTCCTCGTTGAGCCACGTCTCCGTGAAACAAAGCACGCTGCTCTCCCGGTACACCCGCTGGGTCATCACCAGGCCCGCTAGCTCGTCCATCTTATTCGCTAGCGACCTCACGTTCCCCATGGTGATGGAAGGGAGATATGGTTTATATCTCCGCTTCCTCTCCCGCTGTCTCTCCTGCTGTTTACGTCCAGCCTTGCATCCCCTGTACGTCCTCCTCAGCTCCCTGGGGAGGTCGGGGATGTCGGGCCTCTCCCGTAGCAGCGAGGTCTGTTGTAGCGACAACAGTTGACTCCGCGCGTAAACAATGGCTCCGCCGTAATGTTGAGCCACGACGGAGACGCGGTTCAGTAACAGTGTCCCCAGAATGAGAAACACGGCAAAAACTTCCCTAAACATAGCTGGCTGAGGGTTGCACAGCTACTTAACAAAAAAACTATAATAAAAACAACAATAATATAAGAATAAATAACTAAAAAGTAAGAGGGGAGGGGGAGCAACTGTTGCTGGCTGCCGCTCGTAGCAGCGCCGGAAGTGGTG
>CM051006.1:3779770-3807270 GCA_027704905.1 Muraenolepis orangiensis
TATTCTCCCCCCTCGTTTGTCATTGACGTCACTCTCATAGAAATCTGGTACCTACCTCCAAACCTGGGCGCAAGACCGGTGCGCCCAGGATCTCCGCGTCACTGCGCGCAAGCGGCCAATGAAAATGGATCAAGCAATTAAATGTAGCCTATCAAGGGTCCTAAATACGATCTGTGGGAGCGCATATTCTTGCGCCCGAACAAAGAAACCAGTCACGCATGCGTGAGCAAATTGAGTGGCGCATGCGTGAATGCGTGAGCAAAGAAACCAGTCACGCATGGGCCACTCAATTGTAGCCTAGTTGAACCTTATTTGTAAAGCCTGTACTGCTCTGCTCTCAGTTCGGTCTTGCTGTCTGAGGAGAGGTTCGTTTTTGTTGTCCCGGTTATAGTTTTACATTTATTTTTATTGTGGACGATGTAAACGTAAAGTAAAGGGGATAAGAAATGTTCGTCTTGCTGTATAAACATGCAGCTTGTGTCATTTGTATGTAAACGGTGTGGATTGGGGTTTTGTAAGTTTATCGTGGACACGTGCTTCCCAATGCTAGCTACAGGGTCCTCCGTGTGTTTGTCTGCTAATATATGCTGTGGTCGAATGTATTAAGCATTTGTATTTTATTTAATTAGTTTAATTCAGAAGCATTTGTAAATGAGTCAGTTGGCGTCTTGCTGTCTGAGGAGAGGAGATTGAGACCTGTGTGTGTGGGAGAGACCGCAAGCCCCCAGGCCATCAGAACATTGAACACTGATCTCTCCACAGGTCACTTTAAACACATAAGAAAAGGTCACTTTAAAGGAAGGTGAAAAAGGTCACTTTAAGAAGAAAAAAAACTTGTTGTGGTTCTTGTATAGTTAGTATAGCATAGGTACATAGATTAAACTGTATATCGTATAGTAGTGTAGTGTACATAGGACCCAGTACCTTTTAATTTGTAAGCTTAACATTGTATTGCATTTTATCTCAGGACATGTATCAGGTCTATTTTATTATCTTCTATTTTGTTCTAATTACTTTTGCACAATCGAATGTAAGACCATATTTAGGTATTATTTTTGATGGCACACTGGGTAGTCTTTCTAATATAAGACCATATTTTTTTCTTACGTTTATTTTCTACTAGGTATTACTGTGTTCATAATTGCTAATTGAAGCACCATATAATAAATGTTCTTTCACCATAAGTTTCAAGTTTATTATTTGTCACAACAAAATACAGAATACTTTATGATGAAATGCTTGTTTCTGTATGAGCCCCTGAGATTGTGCTACATACAGTAAAAATAAAGTAAGTAAAAAAAGAAATTAAGCAGTAAGTAAAGGAATGTTCAGTCAATATACATATATACAATACAGAGTAGAATGAGTAACAGTGAGGTTTATATTTATATTATGTATAGTTTTTTATTTTTATTTCTTTAATTCGCCCTCTCGGTCATTTACATGGAGAAATGGCGCCACCGTCTGGGAAAATGCGGTATTGCATAGCAGATATGATTAAAAAAATTGCACCCCTCCTACTTCGGGTGTCACCGGCCGCCACTGGGTGAAACCGAAAATTTATAAACTAACCCTAACCCAACAATCAGGTTTTAGATTGTGGTTTAAGATATTGATCTGTTGGTTAAATAAGTATCCTTGACTAGTATGACTAGAGAAGACATAAGGGATTGAACTCTGCACCTTTATGCTGAGATCCAAGCACACTAGCCACTACTAGACAACCAAGTCAGCTCTCGGTCAGTATAGTATTTTACTTAATAGATTTAGATCAGAAAGTACTTGTATTAAAGTAACTAATTACTTTTATGGAGAAGAGTAACTGACCTCTAAGAAGACATTGGGAATTGAACTTGTGAGTCTGATGGGAGTGGAACACACTATCCACTACACAACATACTGCAAGTCCTAATTAATACCTAATTAATTAAGGATTCATTTCTATTTTGGTTTCTCATTCACCGACAATAAGCGCTAATTTCTGTCTAAATTGGACTTGTTTTGATCTGTAGCAAATATTTCTAAGTGCTTTCAATTAGCTGAAGAGATAATATTACAAATGTTATGCTCAATGGGACTTGTTTTGATGTCCTTCACTCACATTATTTTGTCTTATTTTGTGCCCATTTTCTTTGGACTTCATATTTCCAGCACGCTGCCTCCTTACAGAGCCCTGATGCCTGAATAAAGGATTCATTATTCCATTTGGGTTTTAGGTCATTATGCTCTTGTTTAAGCCAAGATGTGACCCCTTTTAGTAAGACTTTACTCTTCTACACTTTGACTTCACATAATAGCATAGCGTCCCCATAATTGAACTGCTATAAAGAGTTTGTAATTGCCATCCATATCGAAAATGTTGTCTTTGGTATAATGTACAAACAGACACAAGAAGATTGTCATATTTTGTAATATTCAGTACAAATCATAATACTGTAAAATAAACAAGATACCATACACATCTATGGCAGAACATTAACTGCAAAACATTTATTTTTCCCACATCTGTGGGTCATTGTTAATCAAGGCCCACAGGTCCAAACAGCCACCACACACACACTTGAGGAAGAACTCTAGCATGTACCATCTGCTCTTTTCACAATGATTCAACCATGCAATAAACCAGATTCCTCATCACCCTGTGTCCTGGTCCTGGTCGGCCAGGTCCCTGTTCAGGTGCCAGTGGAGCAGACCACGCCAATGGCTGCTTAAGGGCTCCTCCCAAAGACAAGGCCACAGGGTGATGAGGAATCTGCTTTATTACAAGACTTTAAATCATTGTGATCAGAGCAGATGGTGCATGCTAGAGCTCTCCTCTAGTGTGTGCGGTGGTGGCTGTTTTAACCTGTGGGCCTTGATTAACAATGACCCACAGGTGTGAAGCCTCACAAGACAATCAGTCTAACTCAGGCCAGATGAGGCTGCTTAAACCAGCCACCACCATCTATACAATTATAATAATAATAATCACATTAAACCTGTCCATCAAGCCCTTTACTAATCCCTCTAGCCCTTTACTAATCCCTCTAACCCTTTAGTAATCCCTCTAACCCTTCACTAATCCCTCTATCCAACAGCCTCCTCTCACGGTCCAACAGCGCCCTCTCTTGGTCCAACAGTGTTCATCAGCACCCCAGTGTTAATGTAGATGTCCTCCTTACTTGTGTTGAAAACATGAGATATGAATGTATATATATATATATATATATGTAATATATATATAATTAAATATAATATATATATAATATATGTAATATATATATTATAAATGTAATATATATATATTATATATATATATCACTGTAGTTAAAAAACCACCAGGTATTTACATATATATATATACATATATATATATATATGTATATAAATGTATATATATATATGTAAATACCTGGTGGTTTCTACCACAGTGATACGTCAAATGTAATACTACCTGTTCCTTCACTAAACAGCCTAATCCCTGCAGGTTACATATTGTTTCTCCTTTATGTGGGTAAAGATTAGGGTTACCTGGATATAGTTAGGGTAAGAGTTACTGGGGTGATAAAGGGTTAGTTTAGGGTTACCTGGGTGTAGATAGGGTTAGAGTTACGTTGGTACAGACAGGGTTAGGTTAACCTGGGTATAGTTAGGGTGACCTTGGTAGAGTTAGGGTAAGCTGGGTCCAGATAGGCTTGGGTTAGGATAACCAGGATAACCTGGGCATAGATAGGGTTAGGGTTACCTGGGTGTCCTCTTTGTAGGCTGGACCTTGGTTGATCGTAGCATCGTTGCTACAACGTTGTTTTTGGTTGGCCACCTTCCAAGCTCTGGAATGTAAACAGAAGCATAAAAGAAGAGGAAGAATAAGAAGAAGAACAAGAAGAATCTGATAATGGTCAAATGAGTTAATCCCACTGGCCAGTGGGAGTAGGGAAGTGATTTTATTTCAGATCATCAACTCGGTGTGACTGAATGTTAATTATTCAATAAGGGCAATTAGAAAGTGAAAATGGAATGTGAAATGAAATGGAATCACTGGCTAGCAGTCAACATACCTCACAGCGCACACTGCTGTAAACAGCAGAACCAAGGCTAACACACCAGTAGCGACTATCCGGGGCAGTAGGTCTGGGTGGGAACAGGTGGTGTCTGGATATGATGACAATATGCTTGTTTCAGAGGAAGCGGATTTGATGGTCATTAGATAAGCTCTTTTGCCAGCATGTGGAGTAGATGCCTATCAAAATACATTTTAAAGGGCCCCTATTGTACAACAAGGTGTGAGGCATCACAGCTGGTGGTGATGTTTTTAGGAAACGTTTTTATCACGACAATACCAAGCTCAAGGGGTTGTTCCTAGTTTTGAATCCACTTACCTTGAATGTCAATCTTGTAGACATTAGACTTTTCAGTGCCAATGCCATTCAAGACTTCACAGAAGAACCAGTTGCTGGTGTTAAACAGCTGGATGGACAGAGCAGATCCATTGCCGATCTGAAGGATACGTTCTCCGTGTATTCTGTACCAGGTGAACTCGCTGACCGGAGGGTTGGCATGACTGGTGCAGGTCAGGTTGAGGCAGCCGCCCTCTCTGGCTGGATGACACGGGCTGCCGGACACAGAGGTGTTCCTGGGGGAAACTGAGAGAGACCAACCGGAGTCATACCTTCAGCTCATGTCTCATGTTGGTTAACTGTTCTGAATACATTAGAATTATATAATAAACTAATCACGAACAAAATGAAAGCGGGAAAAACACATTTTATTATATTATATATTTTTATATAATTACATATTATATATATATATATATATATATAAAATTATATGAATTGTCTTTTCGTTGAAACGGTAGAACATTAACTCACATGAGATACTGAGTTGGTAACTTCTACTTATGGTCACGTTTTTGCCCTGGGATTGTTTGAAGTAGATTGCAGTGCAGGAAACATTGTTGCCGTGGTAACGGTGGGAGGCTGTGAAGGTCAGGGTGGAGGTAACCTCATTGTCCCGTTGGAGCTGGGTGCTGAGGCCCAGGGTGGGGGTCCATGTCACAATGGTGGGGTGGGGGTGACAGGGGGATGGGGCAGAGCACCCCAACTCCACAAGGGTCCCCTCCACCACCTGCTCTTTGGGGTGTGTTAAAAGAGGCGCAGGAAGGTCCCCTGGGTACCAGATCAATTCAGAACAGTTACTATGGGAGACCCAAGCATCACCAGCGATCAGCATCATTTGGTAGGGCTTGTGGTACATGGTTGTTTCAGACACACACACATTTCACTTACCCTTGAACTGAATGGTCAGTGGTTCATCTTTAAAGGTCCATTTTAACTCATTTGGACAGTCCAATCTAAAATAATATGAACCATTATCTACGTTATAGAAGGTTGTAATACAGTCGTACGCTGTGAGGTTTCCCCTGAATGTCACAGACCTTCCACCTGTACTTTCTTTAGTGAGATCGGGCAACTCTGGGACATCATTGTCTCCTTTTCTCCATATTGGTAGACATTCAGGTTTTAGGTACTTCTCGTACTGTTTCTCCAAGGTGAAGTGACAAGGAACGGTCACACAGGATCCAATCACTGGCATCACATTTGTGGCAAATAGGACCTTATTTGTTCCAGTTTTGCACCCGGCACCTTTAAAACAAGATGTTGACAAAACCAAAGATGTAGAAACTTTGACACAATATTTAAATGTAACATTGAATTCCCAAACAACACGAGATCATTTAACTCAAATACCTCGAAGTATAACTATTGTTGTTGTTGATTATGATTGTTATGATCGTGATTATTATGGTTGTGATTATTATTATTAGAAAGAATAATAATAATACGTGTTACAATTACAATAAAAAAAAAAAAAAATCAAAGTAAAAATGTAGTACTCAACAACTATTAGCAGAGTACTACAGGTATTAAGAGAGATATGAGTGATAGAGAGTTATCTTCACCTTGCAGGAGACCACAGAGCAGAAATAGTCTCCAGGATCCAGTCATGTTCTCCCCAGTTCTTCATCAGGAGAAATACAAACCATCATTCTCATCTCATCATTTAAACTACAGCGGACAGCATTAACTCCAGTAATACACTAAATATAGTACTACACTAAAGGTGCTCTGTGCAACACTAAAGTAAGGCCCTAAAAGTAATTAGTATTAGTATTTAAAAAACACGTATGTGTTTAGTTATTTGTAAAGTTATTTGAAAAAGAAATGTGTCATTCTGTAATCTATTCAAAATACCAGTAAGACTAGCACGACTATCATTTTCCATCAAATAATACATATATTCAGAAGATAAACAAGATGTATGTCCTCCAAAAGACTAATTATATATACAGTATATATATATATATATATATATATATATATATATATATACAGTATATATATACATACGGCACATGTAAACAGTATATATGTTCCTTTGTTCTAACAAACAGACAGAGAAACAAAAGAGTGGACTTACTTGATAGAGTGGAGAATTACGTGGACGTTTCTGAAAAGTACTTTTCCTCAACTACTTAACTTCTGTTCAACACTGGGTGAGAAAAGAACATGAGGAAGAGATTCAAAACGACATGAAGGATTAGAGATGAGCGTACATTCAGGAAGAAGATAAAGATAAAAGGTTTAACAAAACTATATCCTTATAGTTAACTACTTAATACTGTTAATACTGTTCTCTGTTAATACTGGTCGATGTAATGTTAACCCTGTAAATACCATTCTCGTTTTATAATGTTAATACAGTTCTCTGTGAATACTGTTAATATGGTTCACGGCTTCACGCATGTAGTAATGATCTCTGTTGATACTGTTCTCTGTTAATACTGGTCGATGTAATGTTAACCCTGTAAATACCATTCTCGGTTTATAATGTTAATACTGTTCTCTGTTAATACTGTTAAAAGTACATTTGGAAAGAATATTTCTGCCATGATTCAAAGGCTGAACGCAGGTCTAATCTTTAAGATGGAGATCTCTCCCTGCCACACGTAAGAAGCTGGTTGTTTATTACCTTAAGGCAAGCAGGTTCTTCTGATAGTGCAATAAAAAAAGATATACATTTTTCACCAAAACCTTTCAAATGTATCAGAGGGGTGGATGCTTCTTTAAGAGGTCGGACCATGGCTTGCAGAAAAGCAGAAGGAAAGCTATGAGTCTCTGTGGTATCTCATGTTCGATCTAATTTTCTCAACTCTGTGGAAACTCTTCACACTGATCGGCCGAGGCGATAGGACAAGGGGGCGATGGCGGTTTTACATACTTTCTGTCACGGTCCAACCCAGCTCTTCCCGCTCCTAGTTGTAGGGCTTCCTGGATCCGCGATGTCACGACTCCGTTCCGAATGCCAGTCCGTAACATCCCTGTCGGTCGTGTCATACTGGACTCAACTGTTCTCAATCACACCTCATTCACCAAGCTGTATTTAAGCTATTGTGTGTTACTCATTGCTGGATTATCACCCTGATTTTCAGAAAGCCTCACGTCTGTATCAAGCTAAGTTTCACGTATTGTGTTCTGTTTATTGATCCACTGTCTTTTGACCATCGCCTGGATAACAACCTCGTTTTTGACTTGCGTTTTTAAACCTCTGCCTCCACCCTGGACATCCCGTTACCTGCTTGCCTTGACCACGTTTCTGGGGTTTTCCCTGTCTGTACCTCTGCCTTTGCTCGTGTTAATCGGCGTCTGCGCCGATCATTAAAACACCTGTCCTACCTGACTTCTGTTCACTCTGCTTTTGGGTCCCACCTACACCCAGCCGTGACACTTTCACACTAAATAATATTCTAGGATTATTCTGAAGTGTACTACGTGTTCCCTTACTGAAACAGCCTAATCCCTGCAGGTTACTCTACATATTGTGTCTCCTTTATGTGGGTAAAGGGTTATGGATGAAGTTAGGGTTAGGGTTACCTGAGTTAATATTGTGTTAGTTTAGGGTTTTACGGTTTTATCACACTGAATAATATTCTGGCTACTTAAACAACTTCCGCCCTTTTGCACTCACCCCCATCATCATGAAGTGCTTCGAGAGGTTGGTCCTGGCTAACCTCAAATCGGGCCTCTCACCCTCACTGGATAAACACCAATTTGCCTACCATGAAAACAGGAGCACGGAGGACCAATCTCCTCAGGCCTTCACTCTGCTCTCTCCCACCTGGATGAGAGCAACACCCACGTGATAATGCTGTTCATCGACTTCAGCTCAGTATTTAACACTATCATCCCCTCCAAACTCATCCGCAAACTTGGTGACCTCATGGAAACCAAGAATCTTGACATTAACCCCTCTGTTTGTAACTGGTTATTGGACTTCCTAACCAACATACCCCAGTCAGTCAGGTTAGACAGTCTCACCTCCTCCACCCTCACCCAGGGCTGTTTGCTGAGCCCTCTCCTCTACTTCCTCTTCACCCACGACTGCAGTCCTGTACATGGTACAAACACCATTAAGTTTTCAGACGAAACGGTTGTGAGCCTCATCAAGAACAACGATGAGGCAGCCTACAGGGTGGAGGTCCAGCACCTGGTGGCGTGGTGCGCTGACAACAACCTGGCCCTCAACACCAAGAAGACCTGATCGTGGACTTCAGAAAGACCAGAGCTGGCGCACACGCATCCTCATCAACGGGGCGGCGGTCGAGCGTGTCTCCAGCTTCAAATTCCTGGGGGTCCACATCTCCGAGGACCTATCTTGGTACAAGTTGAATTACCCCTCCCTGCAATAAACACTACCCACCACAAACGGTGTCTGAGGAAGGCACAAAAACTTGTCAAAGACACCTCTCACCCCAACCATGGACTGTTTGCCCTCCTCCCCTCCGGGGGGCCCTATATAAACATTTGTTCCAAGTCAAGCAGGCTTAGGAACAACTTCTTCCCCTCAGCTGTCATCTCTCTGAACTCTGTACCACGATGACAGCCCCCCCCCCATCTGAACTCTGTACCACAGCCCCCCCCCCCCTCTGCTGCCCAACATATGAACTCTGAACCCTGCTGACAATACCCTTTCACCATCAATGTCTTCAACAGCCTTGCAATGTATCATAACTCCCTACCTCTATCTACAGTTTATATATTTATAGATTACATATTTATCATTTACATAACTGTATGATAGTCATGTACATTTTTACTGTACTTACCGTATATATATATATTTATCGTCAACTGCTGATATAACTACACACCCCTGCTCACTACCTGCTGTGTATACATTTATATATATTTATATTTTGATCCAACTGCATACCCCTGCTCACTACCTGTTTACACTTGTATACTTACCTTGTATATATATATATATACCTAGAATTCTGCACATATCTCATATCTACTCTACTCTACCTGTTTTTAGTTGTAGTTTTTTTAGTAGACTGTTTTTACATATTAATAAACAACTGTACATTATATATTACCATGCACTTTACTGCAACATTTGCGCTCTGGTTAGATGCCAAATTCCTTTCGCTGTACTGTACTTGTGCTGTACAATGACAATCAATTTCAATCTAATCTAATGTAATGTAATGTAGTTAAATGCACAGGACTACAGCCTGGTATACAACCATTGGTGGAAGCCACCTTTATAACACCAAGTATAGGCCTACACTAGCCACACCTTAAGTGAAACTAACTACACACTAGACACACTAGCAACACCTTCATTCTACCTAACTATACACTAGCTACAGAGATACAGAGACTAGATTAGAGCAATGTGAAAAGGAAGTTCTTAACCATGGAGACCGCGTCGGGTTTCAGAGCTCAGGGGGAAGTGAGGAGAACAGGATGTTGTGAAACAAATTCACAAATAGAGGCTTTTTTAAATATGTCAGTCAATACAATGTACTAAGTTTAACATGGTGTATTATATTGTAGATCTAACTGGTAAAGCCATTTGGGCCAAGGACAATATTTTATTTTTATTTCATTTTAATTGTATCAGTTTTCGTCATTTATATTTACAAGACATTACATTATTAACCCCAGATAGAATGTATATCATCATATACATAAACAATTTTTGTCTATTAATTTATGAAGTATTACACACATTAACCCAACATATGTATGTATTCATAGTTTTAAAAGTTCTGTCTGTGGCAACCTTCATCCATGTCATATACAGTTTAAAAAACACTCCCTGATTTAGTATTTGACTGTCCCGGACTACTCGCCGGTCAACTACCTGCCGGTACTCTGCGGATCGTCTCCCCGCGGATCGTCTCCCCCACTTTGTGTGTGTTTTCCAGTAAATAAAGCCAGTGGGACGCCGAGAGGGATCTCGTCGAGCCAGAGACCATCCTGCCTCCGGTGTGCGTGATTGGGGCAGTCACATGGGAGATCGAGGGTCTCGTCCGGTCGGCTCAGCTGACTCATCCAGATCCAGGTAATGGTCCCGCTAACCGGCTGTTTGTACCCGATCCAGTTAGGTCTCGGGTGCTGCAGTGGGCTCATTCCTCCCGTCTGACCTGCCATCCCGGCTTTGCACGGACCCTGTCCTTCCTCAGAGGGAGCTTCTGGTGGCCTTCCATCTCCCGGGACACCCAGGCCTTTGTCACGGCCTGCACCGTCTGTGCACGCAGCAAGGCCTCACATCGACCTCCTGCGGGGTTGCTGCAGCCGCTGCCTATCCCTCGTCGGCCTTGGTCGCACATCGCCGTGGACTTCGTCACCGGTCTTCCGCCGTCGTCTGGTAACTCCACCATCCTCACCATCGTCGACCGGTTTTCGAAGGCGGTCCATTTTGTGCCGTTGCCCAAGCTTCCCTCGGCCAAGGAGACGGCGGACCTCCTGGTGCTGCAGGTATTTCGTCTGCACGGGATACCCCTGGACATAGTGTCCGACCGGGGGCCACAGTTTCGCGTCGCAGTTGTGGAAGGCGTTCTGCCAGGCTCTGGGGGCCACCGCCAGCCTCTCCTCCGGATACCATCCTCAGTCCAATGGACAAACGGAGAGAGCCAACCAGGACCTGGAAGCGGCTCTCCGCTGCGTCGCCGCGCGCCATCCATCTTCATGGAGTTCCCACCTCCCTTGGGTGGAGTACGCCCACAACTCCCTGATCAGCGACGCCACGGGGATGTCGCCATTCCAGGCATCACTGGGCTATCAACCACCCATGTTTCCCGTCCAGGAGGAGGAGATTGCGGTGCCGTCGGTACAGGCCCACCTCCAGTGCTGCCGCCGGATTTGGAGGACCGCACGGTCGGCACTCCTTCGTACGGCCGATTGGAACCGGCGTTTGGGCGGACCGTCGGAGGGTTCAGGCACCCATCTATCGACCTGGACAACAGGTTTGGCTCTCCTCCCGTGACCTGCCACTCCAGGTACAGTCCCGGAAGTTGGCGCCTCGTTATGTGGGACCTTACACGGTGGACAAGGTCATCAATCCGGTTTCTGTACGGTTAAGATTGCCGCCAGCCATGAAGGTTCATCCCACCTTTCATGTCTCCCTATTGAAACCTGTGTCTTCCAGTCCCTTGTGCCCCCCCACCACACCCCCTCCCCCCCCCAGGATCATCGACGACCATCCCACCTACACGGTGAGAAAGATCCTGGACATCCGTCGCCGTGGCCGGGGTTTCCAGTACCTGGTGGATTGGGAAGGGTACGGCCCGGAGGAGTGGAGTTGGATTCCACGGCGGAGTGTCCTGGATCTGTCCCTCATCCGCGACTTCCATCAGGAACATCCCAACAGGCCGAGTGGGGCGCCAGGAGGCACCCGTTGAGGGGGGGGTACTGTCACGGTTACGGTGGTTGTCAGGGGGCGTTGCCAGGCCGCGTGCGCTAGAGGCGCACACACACGCACCTGCCAACCATTCCCGTGGCTAATTGCCATTGATCTCACCTGGGGGGCTATTTATACAGCGGCGTCAGTGAGAGACGTCGCTCGTTCGTACTATGTGTAACCGGTACGCTACCAGTCCCCAGGTGACATTCATCCCTGGCTTTTGATCACCCTGCTACGGACTATCAGAGAGATAGCCCGCTCGTCTGCTGTTCCAGCCCCTCGTCGGTCCAGACGATCGACGCACCTCGACGCACCACCTCAACGCACCTTGACTTCCCAGTAACCCGACCCATCGCCTGTCCCAACTATCCCTACGTCTGCTACCTGTCGGCTCGACGCACCTCGATCTCCCGGTCCCAGATCCCTCGTCGGTCCTGGAGATAACAATCTATTGTGTGTTGTGCCGTAATAAAACCCCTGTTCTTCCTTTTCTGGTCTCCGCCTGCGTTCTGGGTCCAACCTCACCACACACCTTTGTGACAATACCAGCAGACAGACAGACAGACAGACAGGCAGGTAGACAGACACCATCTGCACTGTAAACCCGAATGTTCAAAGTAATCAAATAGATTAAGTAGTGTGTACTCGTGTGACTTGTCGTCCTTTTTTGAGTAACTGCAACTTAACTTGATTGATTAACTTGATTGACTTGAACTATTTGTTTATTAAGTAAGCATAACTTAAAAGCATAACTTAAGCACGAGAATTAAATAATTAAATCATAATTATAATAATATAATAATATAATATTTTATTAATATAATATAATAATAATAAAATAAAATAAAATAATTTAAATAATTAAGTAATTACATATTCAAAATGATAAATTCCACTGATTTCTATTGTTTCAACATTACTGCATGTGTCTGATGTCAGTAACATTATAGTGGGTATTGGGGAGGACTTTAAAGGACTGTATATGATGACTCTGTATATCGCGCGCACTCGCACTCGTGTCGGTCAGAACACAAGACAAGAGGTACGATCTTTGGTCTTTAATCCACAGGCATGGGTTCTTCTGGCATTTATGTGGGGTTGGGTGTGTGGTATATACTCATGGAAGCAGTGATTCCTGTGGAATTGATCTCATGGGTGTCAGACGGGGGGGGGATTCAGGTCGCGATGGCCAGCGGTGGGGGTGGGGGGGAGGGTGGCGGCGGGACTTCAGGTCCGAACGGGGGGGCGTTAACGGCGACGCGTTAGTAACGCATTAACCTTGACAGCCCTATTCTTTATTATCAAATGTATGGTGTGGCGGCAAGGTTTTAGCCGTGGAAACCTTACCAGCGGAAACGCTGCATGAACGCACACATTGGTCTAGTCGCCACCCTTGAGGGTCAGACGATGTTTCAGCAACACGCCCCTCCCCCCTCCATGAACTGTTTCAGCAACACGCCCCTCCCCCCTCTCCCCTTGACGGGCGGTTTCAACCCACCCCCCACCCCCAGTTGATTCGCTCCACCCCCCTCCCCCACTCCACCCCCCTCCCCCACTCCACCGCGATCATTTGCTCTCCTCCCCCCAACCGCGTTGAAGAACTCCAAGATCTTGTCCAAGGTGCATGGTAAGTTACTTTCAGTATTAATTAATAGATACATCACATACATTATACCAATTATAGTTAGTTATTTCTGCTCATTTAATCTACCTGACTTAAAAATATAATTTCGCTCAATTGTTCTCGCTAGTCTCGCATGTTGGTGTAGTGCAGAGCACATGAGGCTCATGTAACGTTGCACTATTCAGCAGGAAGCAGGAATGCTTGAAACCTACTCTTTTTCTTATCTTTATGCACCACGGAGATATATTGCTGTCTTCAACAATTGTACTCTTTGTAAGTCGCTTTGGATAAAAGCGTCTGACAAATGCCCTAAATGTAATGTAAATGTATTCAGGTTATGGGAAAATGAATCTTGTTTTTAAGAGCTAACTCTGGTTACTAACTTGCTCGCTATCTAAACCAAACCGAAGCCCAAAACGGTGTTAAAATTTCGAGCACGTGGTTTCCTTCCATTCATGGTGGAACACGTGTAAGGGATAACTTATGGCTAGCTGGTCATTAGCTAGCCAGCTGGCTTTTACAGCCTGGGTTTCCAACCGCACAGCAGTATTGTGTATTCTGTATTCCATGGTCATGTTTTTGTAAGCTAATAGTAATGAACTTTTTGTTATATTGAGTTGTAAGTAATTCTGGTTTGAATGTTGTTGATGGAGGTCTAAACTTTGTCATTTTTTTTTCCTTTCAGGTGGCTTGTTCCGATATGGTCTGGCAGTGTAAGTTGTGCGCTCCTTCTTTCACTTCCAGAATACAGTTATTTAAACACTACAGACTGCAGCACAGCCCTCTTCCATGCCTCTATACTGATTGCATGTGTACATTTCAGTCATCATTCAGCAGTTGAGGCAGACAATTGCTGAAGAACTGAAGAAGACTGAGAAGAACCTGCCTCTCAATACCAAGATGATGCAGACCACATTTGCCCTGCGCGGACAGACCATAGTAAACTCCTGCCCACCAGTGAATGAGCTCATGGACCTGGCCTGCTCTTAAAATAGAGTCTGTGGTAATATGGATATTTTTTTCCTGTGTTAACATATTGCACATTCTGTGTGCTTTAAAGTTAAAGTTGTGGTTCTAACTCATTTGGCGGCTATTTGCTGCGTTATAGAAGTTTAAGAGTTCCTCCAAGTTTAACTGACTAATTGATGTTGATGTATTGTCCTTATGCTGTTTTTAAATGTAGGTGTATGCAGAGTTCCAGATGGTTACAAACCGGAACCTGCCCAACACCTTCTACGCAGAGCTTGACCACCATATTCGTAGACTGATGACGTGATTTCGACAGAAGGCGTCCAAAACTGGGACCACAGCAGTTGCGTTGGCAGACATTTTACGAATCCACGATGAACGGGTGAATAGATTATTATACATGTCGTAGGTTGAACCTCTAACATTGGACAGCTTCAATGATTCAAATGAGCTTTTACATTTTACAATTAGTCCACTTTGTGTTTGCTATTTGTCTGATTGCATTAAAGATGTGTAGAGGTTATTTGTGGACATATGTTCTGATTGGACTGTTTAAAATCAGCATTGTTCAGTAAACTTTTCAGTATATACACTGTTTTTATCTTAATAGGAAATCCATGACATCCACACCAGGCGCACCACATGCACTTCCTGTGTATCTGAACGAGGAAGTCTCTGGATTTTTCAGAACCTGCACAGTGAGTCTCCTTAAATAATGAACAGTACCACTGTATATTAAGTGAACAGTTAATCAAAATACTAACATGTTTTAGGACTTACCCTTGTTTAGTCTATCCATACAGTTTGTGTGATTTGGAGAGGTATGGTCTGTTTTATTTCACCCTACTACAAATGAACTGGATGGTGTTTTGTTCAAAGCGATAAGAAGTTTAGTAAAACATTTTCCTGTATGTGTTCTTGAGCTTAGTATCAGTCTATCTCCCGCCACTTAGATTCTCTGGTAACTCGGCTGATTCTTCTGTTTTTACTTACAACTTACAAACATAACTCCATATACTTAGCTTTGTGCTGCACCAGCAGTACTTAAATGATAAGGAGAGATGATTTGTCAAAAACAATAACCAAACAAAAACGTTATAAAATATATTAAGTACTATATTGTGGAAAAATGTTTTCTATTTAACTCTTATATTAGTAGAAACCATGGATTAGTTTGTGATTAGTATGTCTCTTTCATTCATTCAGGAGCCTGATGAGCCAGAGCTTGACGATGTTGCTGTGGCCCTCCTTACTGTCATCAGTGACCATGACACAAGTCCAGTTCACTACCAGCCTGTGAAAATCTCTGTCGTCCTCGAGAGTGACATCGTGATCAGCCTCCCCAGATTTGGTGATGCCTTCCTGGTCATGTTTGGACTGATTTATGCACTACACCTCAGCTATCCTAAAGCGCTGACCAACACTTTTGAATTCGTTCAGAAGATTGTACTTGGTCTAGAAGCTGGTAGACTGTCGCCCAGGTTGCAGACACTCAAGAATGACTTGATGATAAATGTGTAGAAAGGATGTGGGGTGAGGTATTATTATTGTGAATCAAAGTTCTTTCCCTTTGTCACAATAATGCCTTAAGAAGTAAGCAAAGAACTTTGATTCAGAAGGCCTTCAATAATACCTCACTGAGGTATCCTTCTTTCTATACATTTATCAATAGGCCTACTACACAATGTGCACTGTTCATTTTTTCTATTTTCTATTTTTCTATTTGTTTTTATTTTCTATTTGCCATATTTAACTGTTGTAAAGTTGTTTAATTATAGTGATTCTATTGTATTTATGTTTGACTTATGTGTACATAAAACTATTTTTCATTAAGTTCAAATAATGTGGTTGTGTACTTATTTTTTTAAGTTCTGTTAACTTATTCCCACGGATAGAAAACTGAAAACTTTAAGTCGTAGTAACTGAAAATAATCAAGTAGCCCCTAATCAAAACTTTTGAGTTCTGAAAACTGACAACTTTAAGTCATAGTAACTTAAATTAGTTAAGTAGCACCTAATCAAAACTTTTGAGTTCTGAAAACTGACAACTTTAAGTCATAGTAACTTAAATTAGTCAAGTAGAACCTAATCAAAACTTTTGAGTTCTGAAAACTGACAACTTTAAGTCATAGTAACTTAAATTAGTTAAGTAGCACCTAATCAAAAGTTTTGAGTTCTGAGAACTCAAAAGTTTTGAGTTCTGAGAACTCAAAAGTTTTGAGTTCTGAGAACTTGAGATTTTTGAGTTCTGAGAACTTGAGATTTTTGAGTTGATCAACTCAAACATTTTGAGGCAATTGATTGCCTCAAAATTTTTGAGTTCTGCTAACTTATTCGGGTTTACAGTGTGAGTCACACCATCTGAGTGTGCACCAGGTCTCTCTTTTCTCTTCTCAAGGCATTCAGTTCTCTCTCTTTCTCTCTCTCCACCTCCTTTAGTGTGTGTGTGTGTGTACTATATATTACAGTGTAACTATATGACTACTCCTTTACAATGTACACAATGCCAGATACTTCTTGCCAAGTTCTTCTTACAAAGACATCCTTTAAAATAGTACTAAATAACCTGCCTCTGTATTCAATGCCCTAACTCTGCTCCTTAATGACCTGTCTCTGACTGTCTAACCGCTACCTGCTTCTTATGGACGCTCCTCTGCTCCTCCACGCTCCTCTGCCTCCCCCTCTCTGCCACCTGGGGTTACTACACCCAGAACACTCCGTCCCAGAAGACCGGAGTCACGTCAGCGCACCTGTTCCCTATTCCCAATCAGGCTCCCTATTTAGACTGGTGTAAATCAAGAAAATGCATGTGTATTTCATATGAATAATACATATATTTGGATAAATTTAGAAGTGTGCATTCATGTGTTGAAAGGGTTCCCATGTACCCCACCCTTTAGATAATTAGAGTGATGGCACACATGTATTTGCTCAGTAGTTAAGAAAGTGTTCACAAAACGCAGTTGGAGGCCGCGGATGAGTCAATTGGAGAATAGATGGAGTTTGTTTATTGGGGAATAAATCACAGAATGACCCTCAGGCCGGATGGTGCCGGAGGAAGGAGGAAGCTGTCGCGGCCGGAGGACCGGGCGCAGAAGGGGATCATTGGTGGGGGAGGTCGCCCTGCCACACGGACATGAGAGCCATAAAGATAACGATCAAGAAGCACGGTCTGGTGGGGAAATACTGGACAGGATGACGAGAATGACGACCATGCGAAGACCAGGGTGAACTACTGTACAGCTAACTGGTTATCCGGTCTGTCGGGTGGAGAACTCGGGCTCCCTATTCCATGGAATATTGTATTGAAATGTATTGTATCAAAGCAGTCTTAATAAATATTATATTATTCTAAATTCTCTTTTGATTAGTTTGTTACGCACGGCTCTTCTCCGTTTCCCAGGTTGGAGTACAGTTAATATGTGTATCCGAGGATCGGACAATAGAGCAAAGATCTGAACACGACACTCCTCCGTGGTTCCCCGTGAAGAACCTGTCCCGATCTTCCATGGATTCCTGGTATTTCCTCGTTGGACTATTTTTCTTGTTGGATTTTTCTACTTATCTTTTTACCCCCTGGATGTTTTTGTGTTTGTTTTTGGACTTCATCCTTCTCCCCGCAGCACGTTATACAACACCCCCTGTTTGGATTTCCCTTTGGCACTCACGTAAGTCGCATTACACATTGTAATATTACTATTTACACACACACAGTTGATTGTTCACACTTCATAGCATTATTTTCATTGGAGCAATATCCTACAGAATGCACTCGCCTTGATGAGTATAAAATTAAAATTAAATAATTGTTTCGGTAAAAAAATATGACATAGGTAGTAAGTACTTCATTACAGTCATTTTTTTGCAATAGTGTGTTCAACAAAGGAAGGCAAGAGAACAACTCATCAACAGTCATAACTGCATTTCAAGTCTCCAAGAACTGAACCAGTGCTCAGGTAAATGTACAATAAGTTGGCAACAATAGAACAATCTAACTTACTAACAGACAATCGACTAAGAAAGGCGCTAGTACGCTAGTGAAAAGTGATAAGAAGACGCGCTAGGTGGAAGGATCCAGGTAAAGTGTTTCCTTAAGAGGTGAGTTTTCAGTTCATTCCACCACTTTGGGTCCAGGCCAGAGAAACTACTAGTTACAGTAACTAGTAACTTAATACAAGGCCTGGATCACCCGGCTGATAGGTGCAGTGGTTAGTAAGGACTACTGGTCACGGTAACTACTAACTTAGTACAAGACCAGCACTACTTGCTTACTAGGTGCAGTGGTTTGTAAGCTCTCTCTCTCTCTCTCCTCTCTCTCTCTCTCTCTCTCTCTCTCTCTCTCTCTCTCTCTCTCTCTCTCTCTCTCTCTCTCTCTCTCTCTCTCTCTCTCTCTCTCTCTCTCTCTCTCTCTCTCTCTCAGGACAACCCAAATATCCGGTGTCTCGGGCTGTTGAGAAGGTTAGAAACACACACACACACACACACACACACACACACACACACACACACACACACACACACACACACACACACACACACACACACACACACACACACACACACACACACACACACACACACACACACACACAGTGGCAATTTAGGGTTAGTAGTTGTTCAATTGTTTGGATTCGTAGGGATGGGGTAACTTTTGAGGTTTTAGACTTTGGTTTTGGATGTAATGTGTTTTGGGGTTAGGGTTGAGCTTAGGGTATGAAGTAACCTGTTCTCCGTTCTTGCAGGCGGTAGCCAGCCAGCCTGATTCTGAGATGCCAGACTACAACAAACTCCAGGTGAACAGTCACATGATCACAACATCATCATCATCCTCACTCAGCTTCCTGTCCACGTACCGTGTGATGTCACTAACATTTCTCTCTTTTAGGATTCATCTGAAATGTCATTGGCCGTCCCAACGTATGTCCCGCCTCCTCCTGTCAGATTTGAACAACTGTTTAAAGAAACAAAAATCTATCCTTTTGTACTTGTATGTGAGTGAGTGTATGTGTGTGTGGTGTGCACACTATGCACACATCATAGTTTATAGTGTCATGTATTTGTAAACAAAAATGTATTAAAAAAATATTATATTATCTTGTTGATGTTAATATAAAATTTGACTATTTAAATTTAATTTATATCAACCAATTCAAAAACTGGGATGAATGAGGTGAAACCGAAAATGAATAAACTAACCCTAACCCAACAATCAGGTTTTAGATTGTGGTTTAAGATAATGATCTGTTGGTTAAATAAGTATCCTTGACTAGTATGACTAGAGAAGACATAAGGGATTGAACTCTGCACCTTTATGCTGAGATCCAAGCACACTAGCCACTACTAGACAACCAAGTCAGCTCTCGGTCAGTATAGTATTTTACTTAATAGATTTAGATCAGAAAGTACTTGTATTAAAGTAACTAATTACTTTTATGGAGAAGAGTAACTGACTTCTAAGAAGACATTGGGAATTGAACTTGTGAGTCTGATGGGAGTGGAACACACTATCCACTACACAACATACTGCAAGTCCTAATTAATACCTAATAAATTAAGGATTCATTTCTATTTTGGTTTCTCATTCACCGACAATAAGCGCTCATTTCTGTCTAAATTGGACTTGTTTTGATCTGTAGCAAATATTTCTAAGTGCTTTCAATTAGCTGAAGAGATAATATTATAAATGTTATGCTCAATGGGACTTGTTTTGATGTCCTTCACTCACATTATTTTGTCTTATTTTGTGCCCATTTTCTTTGGACTTCATAGGATTCATTATTCCATTTGGGTTTTAGGTCATTATGCTCTTGTTTAAGCCAAGATGTGACCCCTTTTAGTCAGACTTTACTCTTCTACACTTTGACTTCACATAATAGCATAGCGTCCCCATAATTGAACTGCTATAAAGAGTGTAGTGGCAAAAACAGCTGAGTTTTTCCTTTAACCCATAAATCCTAAGTTCCTACGTTCTTACTGGATTTGACCACAATGGAGAAAGCGGTAGAAGCAGTGTCAGACTCGCAGTTCTTGCCAATAATCCAACGCGTGAGTTTGACTGTCCAATGATGCCGGTTTTATTGCAAAGAAAAAAGATAATACAAAATAAGGATGTCGTTGCAATTTCAAAGTCCAAGTTATTACATTCAGCAAATAAAGGATGCATAGGCCCAAACGGAGCGTGGTTCAGCGACCGAGAACCGAGGTCAATGACGGTATTAGCGTCCCGCCTTCTCCCCGTCATGCGCGCCTGGCAGCCATTTAAAGGGTTGCACCTTCACCACCTATAGAGGGCGCACTCAGGATTCCAACAAAAAAGGGTAAAATCAATAAATTATTCAAAATATAAAAAACTTAAATGCGGCTCCTACACCGGCCCCTAATTGTTCTCTATAGAATCAATTACTCAAATTAAAAAAGGAGCCAAGAGGGGCAATTTATCAATCAAATAAATAAGCACTTAATGCTTCCAGAGATATGTAATGCATAATGACTTAGAGAGAGCATGAAATCATGCATACATTACATTCCTTCCTCATGTGATCAGGAACACTGGTCACTCTTCAGACTCAAGGATTTGGCACAGCTTGGTTATGGGCCTCTCTAGGACTGAAGTCTTTGTCTTGAGCTTCACTGACCGCACCAGACCCCTTGCATCAGGTTTTGTCTCCAGCACTCTTCCTAATGGCCAGGACCCTCGAGGAGCAGTGGGGTCAACGACCAAGACAATGTCTCCGACACTCAGGTTCCTCTTTAGTGAAGTCCATTTCTGCCTCTCCTGCAGCAGCAGAAGATATTCTTTGGTCCACCTTTGCCAGAACAGATCGGCCATGTACTGGACCTGTTTCCAGCGACGTCTGGCATAGATGTCGGACTTCAAAAAGGTTCCAGGGGGTAGGATTGGCTTGGCTTTCAAGAGTAGGATGTGGTTTGGGGTCAGCGGCTCTAGGTCATTTGGGTCTGAGGACACTGTGGAGAGGGGACGATTGTTCAGGATTGCCTCCACCTCGCAAAACAGAGTTTGGAGGCCTTCATCATCGATGGACTGTTGATGGAGAGTGGCGTTCAGCACCTGGCGGACAGATCTTATCATCCTTTCCCAGACTCCGCCATGGTGTGATGCTGATGGGGGATTAAAACTACACTCAATTCCATCTGGAAGCAAGGCATCTTGGATTTTCCTCTCATTTAGTGACATCAGGGCCTTCTTGAGCTCTCCATGCGCCCCCACCAGGTTCGTTCCATTATCAGACCTGATGTGCTTCACTTGGCCCCTCCTGCAGACAAATCTCCTCAAAGCATGAATGCATGAGTCTGTGTCAAGTGTAAAAGCAACTTCCAAATGAATAGCCCGACTGGACATGCATGTAAAAATAACTCCATACCTCTTGATGGTGGTTCTGCCTCGTTTCACCTCAAATGGGCCAAAGTAGTCCAGCCCGACATTGGTAAATGGAGGGAGGTCAGGTAGGATTCTTTCTAACGGCAAATCCGCCATCTTCTGTTCACTTGCTTTGCCCCTTGAACGCCGACACAAGACACACTTTGAGAGCACCTTCCTTGCCACCGAGTTGCCTTTTACAATCCAGTACTTTTTCCGGAGCTCTGATAGCATGTAGTTTCTGCCGTTATGGCCACAGCGTTCATGGATGTTTCTTAAGAGCAGTATCGAGATGTGTGAGTCTTTGGGCAAGATGCAAGGATGTTTGGTTTCCTCAGGCATTGCAGATTTGCGCAGTCGGCCACCTACTCTCAAAATGCCCTCGTCTAGGACAGGATCGAGCCTACAGATCCTACTGCCCTTGTGCACTCTAGGCGGGGTCATTTCCAGTGTTGCAATTTCAGCACTAAATGCTTGTCTTTGGGTGTATGTGACGACTGACCTTTCTGCCTCTGCCAGATCTTCAACAGTGAGAAGCTGTCCACCAAGGCAAATCCTGAAATCTTCATTTTTCATCCTCACCTTTTTCGTGCTTGAGCGGGTGCTGATTTGAGATGAGGGCTGCTCCTTTCCTCTTTTCACAATCAGCATCAACATCCTTTTCAGTCTGAGGTACCATGCCACTGCTTTAAGTAGTCTCTTCCAGTCTGAAAAGAACCAAATAAGCTGGTCTGTGGGTGTCACAGGGCTCACTACTGCTGCCAATACAGTAGCACTTTTCCTGACCTCTGGATCGTCCTGTGACACTGAGCCCAATACTACCTCCACTGGCCAACTTTCCTTTGGGTTCCATAAGAATTCAGGGGCATGTGTCCATCTCTTTTGCTCCATGAATCTTCGTGCATTCAATCCTCTTGATGAATCATCAGCAGGATTGTCCTTGCTGCTGACGTATCTCCATTGGGACAGGTCTGTATTTTCCCGAATCAGTGAGACCCTATTGGCTACATAGGTCTTATACCTGGCTTGGTCATTTGCAATGTACTTGAGCACCGTTTGGCTATCAGTCCAAAAAAATGAAGGCTTTAGGTCAAGGTGTACCTCTCTTCTCAACATTCTGTCTACCTTCACCAACAATGCTGCGGCTGCCAGCTCCAGTCGTGGCACTGTGATGTTCTTAAGGGGAAGAACTCTGGACTTTCCTAGGACCAAAGTGACATGAATGACTCCCTGCTTGTTCAACTGTCTGAGGTAGCTGACAGAACCATAGCCACTTTCACTGGCGTCGGCAAAGTGATGCAGCTCGGCACGGCTCGTCATTCCATAGCCCTTTGGTTTCAAACAGCGTGGCACACTGAAGCCTTTGATCTTATCCAGGCTGTTGGTCCATTCCACCCACCTTTCAGACACTGACTTGGGCAAAGGCTCGTCCCATCCGAAGCCTCGCTGGCAGAGCTCCTGTAACAACTGCTTAGCTGGGAGAATGAGAGGAGCAAGAAGGCCCAGTGGATCAAAGATGGAACTAACAACTGAGAGTATGCCTCTGCGGGTGTGTGGCTTTTGCCTCAGATTGATGTCGAATTGGAATTTGTCAGAGTCCACGCACCACTGCAGTCCTAGTGCTCTTTCAATGGGCAAACTGTCTTTGTCGAGATCCAGTGTTTTGATTTCCTTTGCCCGGTGTTCCTTAGGGATTGATGCTAAAACTGCTCTGCTATTGCTGACCCACTGAGTGAGTTGAAACCCACCTTTACTGCATAGTGCAGTGAGATCTTTCACCAGCTGGATGGCATCCGATTCCTTGGCCACAGACTTGGCACAGTCGTCAACATAAAAGTTGTGCCGGATTGTGTCAGCTACTTGAGGGGGAAAACAACTCACATTGTCAGCGGCAGTTTTTCTTAACGCAAAGCTTGCAATGCTTGGGGAGGACACTGCACCAAATATGTGTACAAGCATACGGTGTTCCTTGGGTGCTTGACTGGTATCACCTTGGGGCCACCATAGGAATCGCAAGTAATTTACATCAGATCTAGCTACTCTTACCTGATGGAACATTGACTTGATGTCGGACATGATTCCAACAGGCTCCTTGCGAAATCTGATGACTCCAATGAGGGAATTTGTCAGGTCAGGTCCCTGCAGCAGTTCGGTGTTAAGGGATACACCCTGGTAAGAGGCAGCACAATCAAAGACCACCCTAAGCTTTTTCTTTTTAGGGTGGTACACCCCATGGTGGGGCAAGTACCATACTTTTCCTGTTGACTGTGCGAGTTCTTCCTGTGGGACCTCCTCTGCATAATTACTCTCAAAGATGTCTTTGAAAAATGCAATATATTCCCGTTTATATTGCTCATCCTTGTTCATTTTTCTTTTTAGGCTCTGGAGGCGCTGTTCTGCAATTTGGCGATTGTTTGGCAAACAGACATCAACTTTTCTGAAGGGCAATTTCAGATTGTAATGTCCATCATTCAGAACTGCCTTGTTGGCCATTTTCAGAAATCCTTTGTCCTCAATGGAAATTTCAGTTCTCTCCTCAGAGGCAACTTCACAAAAATCCTGATTATACTGTGAGATCATAAGCTCTTCTAGCCTTGCCACTGAAATCCTATTCACAGTAACACTCCTTGCATTGCCAGTTCCACATCTAAGTGGCCCATTTACAACCCACCCCAATAGTGTTTTAGCTGCATAAGGGCCCCCACTTTGGCTATTAACAACCTCCCACGGCTCTATCAGGGTTGGAGCATTTGTTCCAATTAACAACTCTACCTTTGCACTAATAGAGGGGATTTTGACTTCACTTAAATACGCCCATTGCGCTAAGTCACTCTGCCTTGGGACGTTGTTAGTGGTTACTGGCATTTCCTTCTGAGTGAAAGTGTCAGGAAGAGGTGAGAAGTTGTCGCTGTCCAATGCTGAAACTTCAATTCCTGAGACAACATGAGTGGGAACAGAATTTTCTTGGTTCATTGTTCGTAGAAGAATTTGTGTTCTCCTTCCTTTGAGATTGAGACGTGTCATGAGCTCCTCTGAGCAAAAGGTGGCAGAAGACCCTGGATCCAGGAGCGCATACACTTGTAAGATTTGACTGCCCTTTGCTGCCTTAACCTTAACTGGGACGATGGAAAGTGCGCACTCTTGGTCCCCGGCCCCTATATGACCACATAACTCTGCTGATGCACTGCCTATAACACCAGAGGGTTTTTCTGCTTCTTGAGCTGTGCCGTCTCTAAACTCAATATGCAAGACGCTTGGGTGAGTTTTCTTGCAAACTTTACATGTTAGTCGCTTTTTGCAGTCTTTACTAATGTGGCCTGCGGAGAGACATCCAAAGCAGATGCCCTTGGTCTTTAAGAAACTGATCTTGTCTCTATGCATTTTCTTTGAGAAGTCTTTGCACAAGTCCAATGTGTGCTTTGAGCTACAGAGGGGGCAAGAGGGTTCAGGCTTCGTCTCTTTTTGGGCAAGAGCAATACTAGTGGCATAACTACTGCCAGATGACTTTGAAAGCTGTGACAGAGTAGGGGATCTAACCTTAGCTCTACTGGTTGACTGATCTTGAAGGTCACCGAAAACTGGATCAGCTGCTATACGGGCTTGCTTTTCAATAAAAGAGACAAGATCTGAAATCGTTACCCTACGCTGGTGTCGCTCTTGTAGCTCATGAGCCTTGTTACGCCATTTCTCCTTGAGCTTGAAGGGCAACTTGAGGGCAATGCTTCTCATGTTGGACATGGTGTCCAGTTCCTGCATGTACTCCATTTCCTCCATAGCGTTGCAGCAGCTCCTGAGAAACAAAGCATAATCCTGCAGCATTTTGGAATCTTCAGATTTCATTTGAGTCCAGGATAAGACTTTTTCCATGTATGCACATGATATCTTGTATTCATTTCCAAAGTTTTCCTTCAGTAACTGCTTTGCTTTCTGATAGCCTCTGTCGGGGAACATGTACTCACAACTTTTGACGAGTCTCTGCGCTTGGCCCTTAGTGTACTGAATAAGAAATTGTAACCTGTCTCTATTGTTATCCGTTTTCTGTTCAATCATGTTTTCAAATGAGTGAATGAATGACTTGTACTCTAGAACTTGTCCGTCAAATAGTGGGATATTTCCTTGAGGCAGTGTAGTCAAAAGTTGCTGTTTCAGGAGCATCCTGGTTAATTCATTTTGATTCTCCAAAACTTTGATCATGTGAGTTTCCTGCGATGAGCTGGTTGAAGAGGGAATTTGCTTGTGTGTCACAGTGGAACGAGTGGCTTGATCTGAGCTAGCATATGACTGGGAAATGACAGGGGGAATGGAAGATGAATGCCTATGTGATGAGGTAGGCCTATGTAGAGCAGAGGGAAAGCTATATGATGAGGTGTGTAACTGTCGTGGCATAATATCACCACTGACCCTGGGAAGGAAAACAGGCTTGCTGTCCTGCCTATCTGTAGCTAAAGCAGGCAGGGGAAATTGTACATTGGCACCTGTCTTAGTCCTGACTGCTGGAGCAGTGCTATCATAAAGAGGAAGCGAATAGTCTGGCCTTTTCTCCAGGTGCGCCTGCATAGCTGTTGATGCATCAAACGTGGTCTGAGCTGCTTCAGCACCTAATACTGACATTTTAACAGAAGACACAGGGTTAGATACAGCAGTGTTAGATTGCTTGGGGTTAGACATATTCATTTCAGCTTCTTTTAGATAGTTGATTTTTACAGAAGCTGCTTCAATTTCTGTGTCCAAATCCAACATTTCTCTCTTTTTCCTTAACGTTTCCTCCTGTGCTTCTATTGCATGTTTCTCCTTCAATTTCGCAACTCTGGCAACTAAAGCTAGTCGGTCTGCTTCTGCATCGATACGCAATGATGAAGACGCTCTAGATGACCTTTTGGACACAACTGATAGCGCATCGGTGTTATCAACGTGTGCATTGGTGTCATCATCGTTTGCATCCGTGTTCGTGTCGACATTACGTTCATCATTTCCTCGATCAACAGATTCAGCCAGAGACTCTGGCTCTTCCGTTTGTTCAGCGGAAGACGTAACTGCACCTAAGCTAAGACCATGAGGGTTTTCTATTCGTGAAAGCCATTTATCCACATTTGCAATAAAAGCACTTATTTGCGCTAATCGCGGTTTACACCACTTCTCGTCATCATCTTTGCGTGATTCCTCATCCAAGCACTCATGAACATAAAATGAATTCGAATTGTGAAACTCTTCAAGTATTTCATAAAACTTAACCATGTTTCCTTTTACTTCGTCGAGGGATTCTTCACTCATCATCAAAGTATTCACAATATTCATTCTCCTTGTTACATGAGACAATTGTCCTGATCTAGCTGCGCGCAAACGCGCGGCCTGCTCACTCATGTTTAGAACAGTCACTTCGGCCGCGTCGTTACTAGACAACATTGTTCTCAAAATAAACTTCCCAAAACAACGAAAAATATTTCTCTTCTGTCTCTTAATTCCAAAGTGTTCAAAAAGGTTCAAAACAGTTCATATAATTTCCAAGAAGTATCTTCAAAAAGTATCTTCCGGTTTCATACACTCAAAGTAGGCCGTGAATCCACTCATTCAATTGCTTGGCCGCTTCGGCATTAACTTCCATAAAACAAATATCACAGTTCCTTAACGCAAAAATATTCCATGAAACTTGTTCCTTAATTATTCCAATATTGTTTGCCAACGAAAAATCCATCAAAAGAATGATCTCTTCGAGCACATACCTCCGTTGAAGCGTTTCTTTGTTTGAAGTTCACCACGCGTTAGGCCGACATTCCTGTGTCCGGCTTGCGTGAATAT
>CM051006.1:3812270-3824770 GCA_027704905.1 Muraenolepis orangiensis
TTTCAGGAAATGTATTATTATTATTATTATACTTATTATTATTAGTATTATTATTATTATTATTATTATTATTATTATTATTACTATTATTATTATTATAAAGGTTTAATGAGGACAGGGGGGGTCAGGTTCCCTCTTACAGAGACTTCTGCTGCTGCTCAGGTTGCAGTCTGTTATTACGTTAAGGCTTTCTCTCTCGGCAAGCTGGCGGATATCGCCGTACCGCCGGGATCGGGTTCCCGTCGGGGAAGGGCCTGGGCCTCTTATAGCCCAAAAGGTCGGATCAAACGTCGGGTCGTCGCAGAAATGACCCACGATTCCCACTTCATCTCTGCTTCAAAACCCTGGGGACCCCCCGTGATACGACACAAAGAACAACACCTGAAGTCTTGTGCGAGTGGCTTTCTCATCTCTCTGCTCCTTCTGGAATGTTCCCCTACCGACTCCCTGCTGCCCACTGACCTGTGTGTGTGTGTGTGTGTGTGTGTGTGTGTGTGTGTGTGTGTGTGTGTGTGTGTGTGTGTGTGTGTGTGTGTGTGTGTGTGTGTGTGTGCCAGTGTGACGTCACAAATGCCCAATTTCCGGCTGAACGGACACATTCTTGCAGATGTGGCATTTACGGGTCAGCCATCTTGTTCTCTCTGTGCATACTGTATGTATGTATATGTCATATATATATATATGTATGTATATGTCATCCATCAGTCACTTTAGTGTTCTTTTTATTGTGTACAGTATTGTTTTAGTAGTTTATAGTATATAGTATAGTATATTTTGTGGTTTATTGTATATAGTAGGTAGTATATAGTGTTGTTGATAGTATATAGTATAGTATATAGTGTGGTTTATTGCATATAGTACAGGGATATTCAACTAGCTTTCTCGTGGCCCCTGGAACACACTCCATATTGTGTAAATGTAAAAAAAAAATATATATATATTATTATTATTATTTTTTTTTAATCATTTAAATAAATGTCAATATATGTTCGTTATTATGTTATCCGAATTAAATGAGTCCAAATTATTTCTCCCTCAATAGTTCTTAAAAGGCAATCTTGCATTGGACTGATCAGCGTGTAATTATCGCGACATCGTGTCAATCTCGTTACTCTCATTACTGATCCAAAATGAGCAGAGAGAAACGGCGAAAAATTGACGGTGAAAACCGACACTTCAACCCTAAATGGACTGATGATTTTGTATTTATTTTACCATCGCACGCCAATCCTAGACCTTTATGTTTAATATGTCAAATAACTGCACTGTAAAACCGAATAAGTTAGCAGAACTCAAAAATTTTGAGGCAATGACTTGCCTCAAAATTTTTGAGTTTATCAACTCAAAAAACTCAAGTTCTCAGTACTCAAAAGTTTTGAGTTCTGAGAACTCAAGTTTTGAGTTCTCAGAACTCAAAAGTTTTGAGTTCTGAGAACTCAAAAGTTTTGAGTTCACAGAACTCAAATGTTTTGAGTTCTCAGAACTCAAAACTTTTGATTAGGTGCTACTTAACTAATTTAAGTTACTATGACTTAAAGTTGTCAGTTTTCAGAACTCAAAAGTTTTGATTAGGTGCTACTTAACTAATTTAAGTTACTATGACTTAAAGTTGTCAGTTTTCAGAACTCAAAAGTTTTGATTGGGTGCTACTTGATTATATTCAGTTACTACGACTTAAAGTTTTCAGTTTTCTATCCGTGGGAATAAGTTAACAGAACTTAAAAAAATAAGTACACAACCACATTATTTGAACTTAATAAAAAATAGTTTTATGTACACAAGTCAAACATAAATACAATAGAATCACTATAATTAAACAACTTTACAACAGTTAAATATGGCAAATAGAAAATAAAAACAAATAGAAAAATAGAAAAAATGAACAGTGCACACTGTGTAGTAGGCCTATTGATAAATGTATAGAAAGAAGGATACCTCAGTGAGGTATTATTGAAGGCCTTCTGAATCAAAGTTCTTTGCTTACTTCTTAAGGCATTATTGTGACAAAGGGAAAGAACTTTGATTCACAATAATAATACCTCACCCCACATCCTTTCTACACATTTATCATCAAGTCATTCTTGAGTGTCTGCAACCTGGGCGACAGTTTACCAGCTTCTAGACCAAGTACAATCTTCTGAACGAATTCAAAAGTGTTGGTCAGCGCTTTAGGATAGCTGAGGTGTAGTGCATAAATCAGTCCAAACATGACCAGGAAGGCATCACCAAATCTGGGGAGGCTGATCACGATGTCACTTTCGAGGACAGAGATTTTCACAGGCTGGTAGTGAACTGGACTTGTGTCATGGTCACTGATGACAGTAAGGAGGGCCACAGCAACATCGTCAAGCTCTGGCTCATCAGGCTCCTGAATGAATGAAAGAGACATACTAATCACAAACTAATCCATGGTTTCTACTAATATAAGAGTTAAATAGAATTATTTTTTCCACAAAATAGTACTTAATTTATTTTATAACGTTTTTTTTGGTTATTGTTGTTGACAAATCATCTCTCCTTATCATTTAAGTACTGCTGGTGCAGCACAAAGCTAAGTATATGGAGTTATGTTTGTAAGTTGTAAGTAAAAACAGAAGATGCGTGTTCTGGACACAGGAATCAGCCAAGTTACCAGAGAATCTAAGTGGCGGGAGATAGACTGATACTAAGCTCAAGAACACATACAGGAAAATGTTTTACTAAACTTCTTGTCGCTTTGAACAAAACACCAAGCCAGTTCATTTGTAGTAGGGTGAAATAAAACAGACCATACCTCTCCAAATCACACAAACTGTATGGATAGACTAAACAAGGGTAAGTCCTAAAACATGTTAGTATTTTGATTAACTGTTCACTTAATATACAGTGGTACTGTTCATTATTTAAGGAGACTCACTGTGCAGGTTCTGAAAAATCCAGAGACTTCCTCGTTCAGATACACAGGAAGTGCATGGAGAACAGTGGTGCGCCTGGTGTGGATGTCATGGATTTCCTATTAAGATAAAAAACAGAAGTGTATATACTGAAAAGTTTACTGAACAATGTTGATTTTAAACAGTCCAATCAGAACATATGTCCACAAATAACCTCTACACATCTTTAATGCAATCAGACAAATAGCAAACACAAAGTGGACTAATTGTAAAATGTAAAAGCTCATTTGAATCATTGAAGCTGTCCAATGTTAGAGGTTCAACCTACGACATGTATAATAATCTATTCACCTGTTCATCGTGGATTCGTAAAATGTCTGCCAACGCAACTGCTGTGGTCCCAGTTTTAGTCGCCTTCTGTCGAAATAACGTCATCAGTCTACGAATATGGCGGTCAAGCTCTGCGTAGAAGGTGTTGGGCAGGTTCCGGTTTGTAACCATCTGGAACTCTGCATACACCTACATTTAAAAACAGCATCAGGACAATACAACAACATCAATTAGTCAGTTCAACTTGGAGGATCTCTTAAACTTCTATAACGCAGCAAATAGCCGCCAAATGAGTAAGAACCACAACTTTCACTTTAAACCACACAGAATGTGCAATATGTTAACACAGGAAAAAAATATCCATATTACCACACTCTATTTTAAGAGCAGGCCAGGTCCATGAGCTCGTTCACTGGTGGGCAGGAGTTTACTATGGTCTGTCCGCGCAGGGCAAATGTGGTCTGCATCATCTTGGTAATGAGAGGCAGGTTCTTCTCAGTCTTCTTCAGTTCTTCAGCAATTGTCTGCCTCAACTGCTGAATGATGACTGAAATGTACACACGCAATCAGTATAGAGGCATGGAAGAGGGCTGTGCTGCAGTCTGTAGTGTTTCAATAACTGTATTCTGGAAGTGAAAGAAGGAGCGCACAACTTACACTGCCAGACCATATCGGAACAAGCCACCTGAAAGGAAAAAAAATGACAAAGTTTAGACCTCCATCAACAACATTCAAACCAGAATTACTTACAACTCAATATAACAAAAAGTTCATTACTATTAGCTTACAAAAACATGACCATGGAATACAGAATACACAACACTGCTGTGCGGTCGGAAACCTAGGCTGTAAAAGCCAGCTGGCTAGCTAATGACCAGCTAGCCATAAGTTATCCCTTACACGTGTTCTAACCACCATGAATGGAAGGAAACCACGTGCTCGAAATTTTAACACCGTTTTGGGCTTCGGTTTGGTTTAGATAGTAAAAGTTAGTAACCAGAGTTAGCTCTTAAAAACAAGATTCATTTTCCCATAACCTGAATACATTTACATTACATTTAGGGCATTTGTCAGACGCTTTTATCCAAAGCGACTTACAAAGAGTACAATTGTTGAAGACAGCAATATATCTCCGTGGTGCATAAAGATAAGAAAAAGAGTAGGTTTCAAGCATTCCTGCTAAATAGTGCAACGTTATATGAGCCTCATGTGCTCTGCACTACACCAACATGCGAGACTAGCGAGAACAATTGAGCGAAATTATATTTTTAAATCAGGTAGATTAAATGAGCAGAAATAACTAACTATAATTGGTATAATGTATGTGATGTATCTATTAATTAATTAATACTTTAAGTAACTTACCATGCACTTTGGACAAGATCTTGGAGTTCTTCAACGCGGTTGGGGGGAGGAGAGCAAATGATCGCGGTGGAGTGGTGTGGAGTGGGGGAGGGGGGTGGAGCGAATCAAATGGGGGTGGGGGGTGGGTTGAAACCGCCCGTCAAGGGGAGAGGGGGGAGGGGCGTGTTGCTGAAACAGTTCATGGAGGGGGGAGGGGCGTGTTGCTGAAACAGTTCATGGAGGGGGGAGGGGCGTGTTGCTGAAACATCGTCTGACCCTCAAGGGTGGCGACTAGACCAATGTGTGCGTTCATGCAGCGTTTCCGCTGGTAAGGTTTCCACGGCTAAAACCTTGCCGCCACACCATACATTTGATAATAAAGAATAGGGCTGTCAAGGTTAATGCGTTACTAACGCGTCGCCGTTAACGCCCCCCCCCGTTCGGACCTGAAGTCCCGCCGCCACCCTCCCCCCCCACCCCCACCGCTGGCCATCGCGACCTGAATCCCCCCCCCGTCTGACACCCATGAGATCAATTCCACAGGAATCACTGCTTCCATGAGTATATACCACACACCCAACCCCAGATAAATGCCAGAAGAACCCATGCCTGTGGATTAAAGACCAAAGATCGTACCTCTTGTCTTGTGTTCTGACCGACGCGAGTGCGAGTGCGCGCGATATACAGAGTCATCATATACAGTCCTTTAAAGTCCTCCCCAATACCCACTATAATGTTACTGACATCAGACACATGAATGTTGAAACAATAGAAATCAGTGGAATTTATCATTTTGAATATGTAATTACTTAATTATTTAAATTATTTTATTTAATTTTATTATTATTATATATTATTATATTATTATAATTATGATTTAATTATCGTGCTTAAGTTATGCTTTTAAGTTATGCTTACTTAATACACAAATAGTTCAAGTCAATCAAGTTAATCAATCAAGTTAAGTTGCAGTTACTCAAAAAAGGACGACAAGTCACACGAACTCAACATTTTTGAGTTCGTAGAACTTTTTTGAAACTTTGAGTACACACTACTTAATCTATTTGATTACTTTGAACATTCGGGTTTACAGTGTGTTTCAGTCTGCAAAGTTGCTAATGTGAGGCGCCACTATGAGACCAAGCATGCTGCTAACTTCAATGCTGCTTACCCGCCTGGTAGCACAGCTAGACGTGGTAAAATAGAAATACTTAAATCTTCTTACACTGCATCAACCACTATTCTTACAACTGCTTATACAGCCCAGGAAAAGGCTACTGCTGCTTCTCTACGAGTGATCGCTTTAGCCAAAAAGAGAAAGACATTCACTGACGCTGAAGTTGTGAAGGAGTGTACTCTGACACATCGGGAAGTCGAAGAGTAGAGGTACTGTTTGAGGACTGTTTTTCAGCATTAATTGCCGATCTCAAATCTACAGAGTACATCGCTGTCGATGAATCGACTGATGCAACAGATACGGCACAGCTCTCGCTGTTTGTGAGGTACTTCGATGGTGACGTTTTTAAAGAGGAGTTGTTATGCCTTTTACCACTGATAACCAGCACTACAGGTGAAGTGATTTTCGCTGCAGTTTGGAGTTTTTTTGAAGAGAAGGGTTTGGATCTAGGTAAGATCAACCTTCTCATTACCGATGGCTGCCCGTCCATGATTGGGAAAGAAAGGGGCTTTGCATTTCGCTTATGTGCAGAGCATCCCACAGTGAACACACTGCATTGCATCATACATCAATCAGTTCTGTGTGCGAAATTGTCAGGGGAGTTGAAAGAAGCAATGGAGACTGTCATAAAAATTCGACGTCAGGTCTGCAGCACCGACTACTACTACTACTACTACTACAATAATAATATTAACAATAATCATTATTATAATTGCATGGTTGGTTGTACAATAACAATGGCATTTGTTCATTTTCGTTGTCACAGTCTTGTGGCCCTCGCCTTCAAGACATTTTACAATTGTGGCCCCCTTCCTAATCTAGTTGAATACCCCTGATATAGTAGGTAGCTGTGGTGAAGCGTCAGGGCCTTCAAGGTATTCAGAGAAGACCCTGGAACTCTCAGATGAAACAAAAAATCGAATTAATTGTATTAATAAAATGTAATACAATTGAATCAAATTGAAATAAAATGAATAAAAGAGAATCGTATCTGTGTTGTTGATTTGTTTGTCTTTCTCGGTCCATGCACGACGCATTTGATATTTTTCTGGGTTGCTGGGAAGAATATCCTTCAACCAAAGTATTCCCGATGACTTTGGCCCTTAGACTGAACGAGAGCGTATGTTTGGATTGACAATTTGATCAACCAATCATATAGTGATTTGTAGCCAATGGGCGTATTCTTTCAGATTTCCCCACAGCTCAATAGGGAACTAGAAGGTATACTGGCTGGAGCGAGAGGGGATCTAGCGTAGTGCTACATTTTTCTACGTAGGTTTTTTACGTCAAAATGGCAACAGGTGAAGATGATGTCGTTGCGGATATATTGTCGGAACCATTTTCAAGACGACCATTCAATGTAAAGATGGCCATTATTAAAAAGGCCGTCCAACACGTGAAAATCTTGAGCTGAATCAAGTTGTAAAAGCAGGCTATGTTCGCCATGTTCAGGCTAGCAACTGGGAAAGATACAGTTGGCTAACGGGCTCTACTAGCCACAAGAGGCTCTACTGATGGGAGTGCTTGCTATTTGGGACCGACAAGAGGGCAGGGAATTGGCAAGGCAACTTATTTTGGATCTGAAAAGTGATCAGCTTTATGACCGGGTGGTCAAACAATTCATCCAGAATGAATTTGGTCTTTAAGTGAACATCATTGGTGAGTGAGACTCATTTGTCTTTGCTGGTTTTGTCTCAGTGTTGCGTCTCGTTGAGCTGGTTGTTGCATTTTGTTTCCACACACTTGTTGAATGATTAGTTAATGGCTGTCTTGGGTTTGTTAAGCATTGTTGTGCATTTCAATTGAGAGTTTTGACTTGATCTTTCTTTGCATTGCTTAACGCGAAAATACTTAACGTAACTAAGAGTTACAAAACCACGATCAATAATCACCTAATTTCTCTGGCATATGTCTTGTCATTAGCACTTTCACCTGTCAAAATATCTTCACTACATGGACACTGCTTTACCAACAATGGTCAAATTGGAAATTGGCTGCGACAATCTGATCTTCCTAAATGAGATAACGCATAAAGTGACTGCCTCTGTGACGTCCGTCTGACTAGAACAACTGAATTTTCGAATGGTGGTGGTGGTGGTGGTGGTGGTGGTCTACAGCAGGGGTTCCTAAAGTGGGGGTCGCGGGACCCCGAGGGGGGGAGCTGCGAGATGATCAGAATCCTCTTGATGTGACCCATGAGGTACATTTTTATTAAAATTTGGATTATTGTTATTATAATTATTATTATTATTATTATTGTTATTAATAACGTGTGCATACATATTTTTATTATGTAAGTCTGTTACAGTCTGTTAAGTCTGTCCCCCCCCCCCCCTCCCCTTGGACTTCACAATGTTCTCGATGGTGAAGATCTGTGCACACGTCGTTTTTAATGTTCCAGTCCCTCCGGTGATAGTGTGTGTGTGTGTGTGGGCGGGGGGGGGGGCGGGGGGGGGGTCGCCAGTCTCCAGTCTCCAGCGCTGTTATGTTGGGGGTCGCAGGCTGAAAAGTTGGGGAACCCCTGGTCTACAGAATGTCCAGTTGTGATAGACACGCTTCGCCACTGGTAGGTAGTCTATAGTGTTGTTGATAGTATATAGTATAGTATATAGTGTTGTTTATAGTATATTGTATAGTATATAGTGTTGTTTATAGTATATAGTATAGTATATAGTAGGTAGTATATAGTGTTGTTGATGGTATAGTATTGTTTAGTATAGTATAGTAAAGTATAGTATTGTTTTGTATAGTAGAGTATAGTATAGTATAATATTGTTTAGTTAAGTATAGTAAGTATTAAGTATATCCCTCCCACAGTATTTACTGCAGGAGGGAGTTTACTGGGGGAGGGAGTTTACTGGGGGAGGGAGTTTACTGGGGGAGGGAGTTTACTGGGGGAGGGAGTTTACTGAGGGAGGGAGTTTACTGGGGGAGGGAGTTTACTGGGGGAGTCGTCTTCGCCCCTCGCAGCGGGCTTCTTCTTCGTGGCTAAGAAGGACGGTGGCCTGAGGCCCTGTATAGACTATCGGGCACTGAACGACATCACGGTGAAGAATAGGTACCCCCTGCCACTTCTTAGTTCCACTTTCGAGCCACTCACGCACGCCCGGGTGTTCACCAAGTTGGACCTTCGAAACGCATACCACTTGGTCAGGATCAGGGAGGGGGACGAGCCTTCAACACCCATCTCGGCCACTATGAGTACCGCGTCATGCCGTTCGGTCTGTCCAATGCCCCCGGAGTTTTCCAAGGCCTGGTGAATGACGTGCTGAGGGACATGCTAGACATCTTTGTGGTGGTGTACCTGGACGACATCCTGATCTTCTCTAGGTCCATGGAGGAACACCACCAGCACGTCCGCCTGGTGCTACAACGGCTGTTGGAGAACAGGCTCTACGTGAAGGCTGAGAAGTGCGTCTTCCACACCAACTCGGTGACGTATCTCGGCAACGTGGTGGAGGATGGACAGATGCGTGCAGACCCCGCCAAGATCAAGGCGGTGGAGGAATGGCCGCGCCCTACTGACCGCACGCAGCTCAGGCGCTTCCTGGGTTTTGCAGGCTTTGTGCGGCGGTTCATCAAGGGGTTCAGCCAGGTGGCTGCCCCCCTCAACGCCCTCACCTCCTCCTCTCGACCATTCGTGTGGACACCTGAGGCGGAGTCGGCCTTCCGCCGACTCAAGAGTTTGTTCACCACAGCCCCGGTTCTCGTCCACCCCGACCCGGCGAGGCAGTACGTCGTCGAGGTAGATGCGTCTGACACAGGCATCGGAGCTGTTCTCTCACAGCGGTCAGAGGAGGACCACAGGGTCCACCCATGTGCCTATTTCTCTCTGCGTTTCGAACCCGCTGAGAGGAACTATGATGTGGGCAACAAGGAACTGTTGGCGGTTCACGCCGCCCTGGAGGAGTGGAGACACTGGTTGGAGGGAGCGGAGCAACCGTTCATCGTGTGGTCGGATCACAAGAACCTGGCCTACGTGAGGACGGCGAAGAGGCTGAACTCCAGGCAGGCCCGCTGGGCCCTTTTCTTCAGCCGGTTCAATTTCACCCTCACCTACCGTCCGGGCTCCAAGAACGTCAGAGCTGACGCCCTCTCCCGTCAGTCCCCGGGGGAGGGTCCTGCCGTCAAGGAGAACCCCGACACCATCCTTTCCTCAGCCCGGGTGGTGGGTGTAGTCACCTGGGCCATCGAGCCGCTGGTGAGACAGGCCCAGCGGGCCGAGCCAGACCCAGGTAACGGCCCCTGTAACCGGTTGTTTGTGCCTCTTGCTGTCCGCCCGCAGGTGTTGGAGTGGGGCCACTCCAGCCACTTTGCTTGTCACCCCGGGGAGCGGCGGACGGCGGAGTTCATCAGCCGGAGGTTCTGGTGGACCACTCTCAGGAGGGATGTCAGGGGGTTTGTAGCCGCCTGCACCACCTGCGCCCGGAGCAAGGCTTCGCATCGCCCTCCAGCAGGTCTCCTGCACCCCCTCCCCGTTCCCAGTCGCCCATGGTCCCACATTGCCTTGGACTTCATTACGGGGCTTCCTGTTTCCCAAGGCTGTGACACCATCCTGACCGTGGTCGATCGCTTCTCCAAGGCGGTTCATTTTGTTTCCCTCCCAGGGCTTCCCTCGGCGGCCGAAACAGCGGACCTCCTGACCCTCCATGTGGTCCGCCTACATGGAATCCCCTCTGACATTGTGTCCGACCGCGGTCCCCAATTCATCTCCAAGGTGTGGCAGGCCTTCTGCAAGGGAATTGGGGCCACGGCCAGCCTGTCCTCTGGGTACCACCCCCAGTCCAATGGGCAGGCGGAGCGTGCCAACCAGGCCGTCGAGGCGGCTCTTCGTTGCGTCACCTCAAGTAACCCCACCTCCTGGGCCAAGTACCTGCCCTGGGTGGAGTATTCCCTCAACGCTATGGAGAGCTCCGCTACTGGTATGTCCCCGTTCCAATGTTCCCTGGGCTACCAGCCCCCGCTGTTTCCCCAACAGGAGCTGGAGGTGGCGGTCCCGACCACCAGGGCCCACCTCCGCCGGTGTCGACGCATTTGGAGGGCCGCCCGGGCCGCACTACTCCGGGCCACGGAGCGGGCCCGGCTTGCCGCGAACCGGCGGAGGGTGCCTGCCCCTGTCTACCAGCCTGGTCAGAGGGTTTGGCTGTTGGCCCGGGACCTGCCCCTCCAGACCTCCCAGACATCAACTCGTAAGTTGAATCCCCGGTACGTTGGTCCCTACACCGTGGATCGAATCATTAACCCCTCTGCGGTGCGTTTGGTTCTCCCTCCGGCTCTCCGGGTTCACCCCGTCTTTCATGTTTCACAGCTAAAACCCGTGGTCTCCAGTCCCTTGTCTCCCCCCGTTACAGCTCCTCCGCTTCCCCGGGTCCTGGCGGATGGAGATCCGGTATGGTCGGTCCGTAAGCTCCTCGCCGTCCGCCGCTGGGGGCGGGGTTTCCAGTACCTTGTGGATTGGGAGGGCTTCGGTCCGGAGGACCGGAGCTGGGTGCCCTCTTCCTATCTCGCGGACCCCTCCCTGCTGGACGACTTCTATCGGGAGAACCCGGGGGCTCTGGGGCGGTCGTCCGGTGCCTCCCCTCAGGGGGGGATACTGTTGTGCCTCCCCCACGCTCTAATCGATCCCAGGTGTTGCCCATCTTAATCAGGCCTACTGGGACTGATTAACACCTGGGATCTACCCTTCTTTAGGCTGCCGAGGACCGACGTCGGGCGTTCGGTTATTGAGAACCACCGTCACGAGAGACTGCATGTTCCAGCTCCGACCTCGCCAGATATCCAGTCCAACCCTGCCTTGTTTATGTTTGCTGATGTTGGAGATATACAGTAAAGACATTTTTTCCTTTGTTTTGAGTGTCCGTGTCTCGCTACTTCTGGGTTCTTTGGCACATTTGGTTCTTCGGTCTCGCTGGGGTCTAACAGAACATTCCAGAAGGAGCAGAGAGATGAGAAAGCCACTCGCACAAGACTTCAGGTGTTGTTCTTTGTGTCGTATCACGGGGGGTCCCCAGGGTTTTGAAGCAGAGATGAAGTGGTAATCGTGGGTCATTTCTGCGACGACCCGACGTTTGATCCGACCTTTCGGGCTATAGGAGGCCCAGGCCCTTCCCCGACGGGAACCCGATCCCGGCGGTACGGCGATATCCGCCAGCTTGCCGAGAGAGAAAGCCTTAACGTAATAACAGACTGCAACCTGAGCAGCAGCAGAAGTCTCTGTAAGAGGGAACCTGACCCCCCCCTGTCCTCATTAAACCTTTATAATAATAATAATAATAATAATAATAATAATAATAATAATACTAATAATAATAATACTAATAATAATAATAATACATTTCCTGAAATATATGAGATGGAAAAAGTACACTTAAACTAAGAATCAAAGTCTAAATCTGAAGGATTGAATCCTCTTTATCGGTCACACACACACACAGTGAAATGAGATTCTCTTCATTTAACCCATCCTAGTGGAGCAGTGGGCAGCTATTGTATAGACAGCTCCCTGGTCAGCTGTATATACAATAGCTGCCCACTGCTATGTAGGGATCTGGTGGGGTCTGAAGGTGTAGGGGTCTGGTGCCTTGCTCAAGGGCACCTCGGCAGTGCACCCAGGTGTTTCGGGGACTTGAACCGGCAACCTTCCTGTTCCATAGACTGAGCTGTCCTGCCGGCCCCAAACTAAACACTCAGGTTGTGTTCAGGAGACAACAAAAACTAACCCATCAATAACGGATCTTGTAACCGTAGCCTCTTCTAAACAGATGTTGTTCAAACTA
>CM051006.1:3834770-3852270 GCA_027704905.1 Muraenolepis orangiensis
CCTTCCTCCGGCACCATCCGGCCTGAGGGTCATTCTGTGATTTATTCCCCAATAAACAAACTCCATCTATTCTCCAATTGACTCATCCGCGGCCTCCAACTGCGTTTTGTGAACACTTTCTTAACTACTGAGCAAATACATTTGTGCCATCACTCTAATTATCTAAAGGGTGGGGTACATGGGAACCCTTTTAACACATGAATACACACTTCAAAATTAATCCAAATATATGTATTATTCATATGAAATACACATGCATTTTCTTGATTTACACCAGTCTAAATAGGGAGCCTGATTGGGAATAGGGAACAGGTGCGCTGACGTGACTCCGGTCTTCTGGGACGGAGTGTTCTGGGTGTAGTAACCCCAGGTGGCAGAGAGGGGGAGGCAGAGGAGCGTGGAGGAGCAGAGGAGCGTCCATTAGAAGCAGGTAGGGGTTAGACAGTCAGAGACAGGTCATTAAGGAGCAGAGTTAGGGCATTGAATACAGAGGCAGGTTATTTAGTACTATTTTAAAGGATGTCTTTGTAAGAAGAACTTGGCAAGAAGTATCTGGCATTGTGTACATTGTAAAGGAGTAGTCATATAGTTACACTGTAATATATAGTACACACACACACACACACTAAAGGAGGTGGAGAGAGAGAAAGAGAGAGAACTGAATGCCCTGAGAAGAGAAAAGAGAGACCTGGTGCACACTCAGATGGTGAGACTCACACTGTAAACCCGAATAAGTTAGCAGAACTTCAAAATCAACTCAAAAATCTCAAGTTCTCAGAACTCAAAAATCTCAAGTTCTCAGAACTCAAAACTTTTGAGTTCTCAGAACTCAAAACGTTTGAGTTCTCAGAACTCAAAACGTTTGATTAGGTGCTACTTAACTAATTTAAGTTACTATGACTTAAAGTTGTCAGTTTTCAGAACTCAAAAGTTTTGATTAGGTGCTACTTGACTAATTTAAGTTACTATGACTTAAAGTTGTCAGTCTTCAGAACTCAAAAGTTTTGATTAGGTGCTACTTAACTAATTTAAGTTACTATGACTTAAAGTTGTCAATTTTCAAAACTCAAAAGTTTTGATTAGGGGCTACTTGATTATTTTCAGTTACTACGACTTAAAGTTTTCAGTTTTCTATCCGTGGGAATAAGTTAACAGAACTTAAAAAAATAAGTACACAACCACATTATTTGAACTTAATGAAAAATAGTTTTATGTACACATAAGTCAAACATAAATACAATAGAATCACTATAATTAAACAACTTTACAACAGTTAAATATGGCAAATAGAAAATAAAAACAAATAGAAAAATAGAAAATAGAAAAAATGAACAGTGCACATTGTGTAGTAGGCCTATTGATAAATGTATAGAAAGAAGGATACCTCAGTGAGGTATTATTGAAGGCCTTCTGAATCAAAGTTCTTTGCTTACTTCTTAAGGCATTATTGTGACAAAGGGAAAGAACTTTGATTCACAATAATAATACCTCAGACGCTTTTATCCAAAGCGACTTACAAAGAGTACAATTGTTGAAGACAGCAATATATCTCTGTGGTGCATAAAGATAAGAAAAAGAGTAGGTTTCAAGCATTCCTGCTTCCTGCTGAATAGTGCAACGTTACATGAGCCTCACACATGTGCTCTGCACTACACCAACATGCGAGACTAGCGAGAACAATTGAGCGAAATTATATTTTTAAGTCAGGTCGATTAAATGAGCAGAAATAACTAACTATAATTGGTATAATGTATGTGATGTATCTATTAATTAATACTGAAAGTAACTTACCATGCACCTTGGACAAGATCTTGCTGAAACATCGTCTGACCCTCAAGGGTGGCGACTAGACCAATGTGTGCGTTCATGCAGCGTTTCCGCTGGTAAGGTTTCCACGGCTAAAACCTTGCCGCCACACCATACATTTGATAATAAAGAATAGGGCTGTCAAGGTTAATGCGTTACTAACACGTCGCCGTTAACGCCCCCCCGTTCGGACCTGAAGTCCCGTCGCCACCCTCCCCCCCCACCCCCACCGCTGGCCATCGCGACCTGAATCCCCCCCCCGTCTGACACCCATGAGATCAATTCCACAGGAATCACTGCTTCCATGAGTATATACCACACACCCAACCCCAGATAAATGCTAGAAGAACCCATGCCTGTGGATTAAAGACCAAAGATCGTACCTCTTGTCTTGTGTTCTGACCGACACGAGTGCGAGTGCGCGCGATATACAGAGTCATCATATACAGTCCTTTAAAGTCCTCCCCAATACCCACTATAATGTTACTGACATCAGACACATGCAGTAATGTTGAAACAATAGAAATCAGTGGAATTTATCATTTTGAATATGTAATTACTTAATTATTTAAATTATTTTATTTTATTTTATTATTATTATATTATATTAATAAAATATTATATTATTATATTATTATAATTATGATTTAATTATTTAATTCTCGTGCTTAAGTTATGCTTTTAAGTTATGCTTACTTAATACACAAATAGTGTACATATACACAAATCAAGTCAATCAAGTTAATCAATCAAGTTAAGTTGCAGTTACTCAAAAAAGGACGACAAGTCACACAAACTCAACATTTTTGAGTTCGTAGAACTTTTTTGATACTTTGAGTACACACTACTTAATCTATTTGATTACTTTGAACATTCGGGTTTACAGTGCAGATGGTGTCTGTCTACCTGCCTGTCTGTCTGTCTGCTGGTATTGTCACAAAGGTGTGTGGTGAGGTTGGACCCAGAACGCAGGCGGAGACCAGAAAAGGAAGAACAGGGGTTTTATTACGGCACAACACACAATAGATTGTTATCTCCAGGACCGACGAGGGATCTGGGACAGGGAGATCGAGGTGCGTCAAGCCGACAGGTAGCAGACGTAGGGATAGTTGGGACAGGCGATGGGTCGGGTTACCGGGAAGTCAAGGTGCGTCGATCCGACAGGTAGCAGACGTAGGGATAGTTGGGACAGGCGATGGGTCGGGTTACCGGGAAGTCAAGGTGCGTTGAGGTGGTGCGTCGAGGTGCGTCGATCGTCTTGACCGACGAGGGGCTGGAACAGCAGACGAGCGGGCTATCTCTCTGATAGTCCGTAGCAGGGTGATCAAAAGCCAGGGATGAATGTCACCTGGGGACTGGTTGCGTACCGGTTACACATAGTACGAACGAGCGACGTCTCTCACTGACGCCGCTGTATAAATAGCCCCCCAGGTGAGATCAATGGCAATTAGCCACGGGAATGGTTGGCAGGTGCGTGTGTGTGCGCCTCTAGCGCACGCGGCCTGGCAACGCCCCCTGACAACCACCGTAACCGTGACAGTACCCCCCCCTCAACGGGTGCCTCCTGGCGCCCCACTCGGCCTGTTGGGATGTTCCTGATGGAAGTCGCGGATGAGGGACAGATCCAGGACACTCCGCCGGGCCGTACCCTTCCCAATCCACCAGGTACTGGAAACCCTGGCCACGGCGACGGATGTCCAGGATCTTTCTCACCGTGTAGGCGGGATGGTCGTCGATGATCCTGGGGGGGGAGGGGGTGTGGTGGGGGGCACAAGGGACTGGAAGACACAGGTTTCAATAGGGAGACATGAAAGGTGGGATGAACCTTCATGGCTGGCGGCAATCTTAACCGTACAGAAACCGGATTGATGACCTTGTCCACCGTGTAAGGTCCCACATAACGAGGCGCCAACTTCCGGGACTGTACCTGGAGTGGCAGGTCACGGGAGGAGAGCCAAACCTGTTGTCCAGGTCGATAGATGGGTGCCTGAACCCTCCGACGGTCCGCCAAACGCCGGTTCCAATCGGCCGTACGAAGGAGTGCCGACCGTGCGGTCCTCCAAATCCGGCGGCAGCGCTGGAGGTGGGCCTGTACCGACGGCACCGCAATCTCCTCCTCCTGGACGGGAAACATGGGTGGTTGATAGCCCAGTGATGCCTGGAACGGCGACATCCCCGTGGCGTCGCTGATCAGGGAGTTGTGGGCGTACTCCACCCAAGGGAGGTGGGAACTCCATGAAGATGGATGGCGCGCGGCGACGCAGCGGAGAGCCGCTTCCAGGTCCTGGTTGGCTCTCTCCGTTTGTCCATTGGACTGAGGATGGTATCCGGAGGAGAGGCTGGCGGTGGCCCCCAGAGCCTGGCAGAACGCCTTCCACAACTGCGACGCGAACTGTGGCCCCCGGTCGGACACTATGTCCAGGGGTATCCCGTGCAGACGAAATACCTGCAGCACCAGGAGGTCCGCCGTCTCCTTGGCCGAGGGAAGCTTGGGCAACGGCACAAAATGGACCGCCTTCGAAAACCGGTCGACGATGGTGAGGATGGTGGAGGTACCAGACGACGGCGGAAGACCGGTGACGAAGTCCACGGCGATGTGCGACCAAGGCCGACGAGGGATTGGCAGCGGCTGCAGCAACCCCGCAGGAGGTCGATGTGAGGCCTTGCTGCGTGCACAGACGGTGCAGGCCGTGACAAAGGCCTGGGTGTCCCGGGAGATGGAAGGCCACCAGAAGCTCCCTCTGAGGAAGGACAGGGTCCGTGCAAAGCCAGGATGGCAGGTCAGACGGGAGGAATGAGCCCACTGCAGCACCCGAGACCTAACTGGATCGGGTACAAACAGCCGGTTAGCGGGACCATTACCTGGATCTGGATGAGTCAGCTGAGCCGACCGGACGAGACCCTCGATCTCCCATGTGACTGCCCCAATCACGCACACCGGAGGCAGGATGGTCTCTGGCTCGACGAGATCCCTCTCGGCGTCCCACTGGCGAGAGAGAGAGTCTGGTTTCACATTCCGACATCCAGGCCGGTAGGTGAGCGTGAAGTTGAACCTCCCCAGGAACAACGCCCACCGCGCCTGTCGAGAGTTGAGCCGTCTGGCGGTGCGGAGGTAGGCCAAGTTCTTGTGGTCTGTCCAGACCACGAACGGCTGTTCGGCCCCCTCCAGCCAATGCCTCCACTCCTCCAAGGCCAGAACCACTGCCAAGAGCTCCCGATTCCCCACGTCGTAGTTCCTCTCCGCGGGCGACAACTGTCTCGAAAAGTCGTCGGGCGGGTATGGCGCGGCGTCCGCAGACGGGGGCCGCTTGACGTCATCAGGCGGGTTTGGTGCGGCGTCAGCAGACAGAGGCCGTGTGACGTCGTCAGGTGGGTACGGCGCGGCGTCAGCAGACGGGGGCCGCTTGACGTCGTCAGTCGGGTACGGCGCGACGTCAGCAGACGGGAGCCGCGTGATGTCGTCAGACGGGTGCGGAGCGACGTCATTAGACGGGTGCGGAGCGACGTCCTCAGGCGAGTGCGGAGCGACGTCCTCAGGCGGGTGCGGATCGACGTCCTCAGGCGAATGCTGAGCGACGTCCTCAGGCGGGTGCGGAGCGACGTCCTCAGGCGAGTGCGGAGCGACGTCCTCAGGCGGGTGCGGATCGAGGTCGTCAGCCGGGTGCAGAGCGACGTCGTCAGCCGGGTGCGGAGCGACGTCGTCAGCCAGGTGCAGAGCTGTCAGACGGGGGAGAAGCGGGACGTCAGGGGTTCTTCCGCTGAGGAGGGAAGTAATGGCGGTAGACAGGTCCCAGAGCTGGCCCATCATGTACCGCAGTCCCCGAACCCACAGTCCGCACCGGGCATGATACTCGGGCTTGCACTGGTAATATTCGTCAAGGGTCAACCGAGCCAACGCAACCCCCCACTCCTTCTCCAGCCTCCGCAGCGCTCGAACCCGTGATGGGCCACGGCTCCTCAGGGCATCGACCAGACGCCCCAGCTGCTCGAGCCCACCGGGATCCAGGTCGACCAACCGGTGATCCATCAGCTCCCGCGCCAATTGGTCCACCAGCGCGTGGTGGCCTGGGCCCAACGGGGCCAGTTAAAAGACGCGTCCATAGTCATCGATAGACAGCATAATGGTCCTCCACGTGTCGAAGTCGCCGAGGTCCATAGTGGTGAGGTCGTTCTGTCACAAGACGGGAGTGGGTTGGACCCCGAACGCAGACGCCGACAAGTGGAGTAGTACGAACGGCTTTATTTACTGGAAAACACACACAAAGTGGGGGAGACGATCCGCGGGGAGACGATCCGCAGAGTACCGGCAGGTAGTTGACCGGCGAGTAGTCCGGGACAGTCAAATACTAAATCAGGGAGTGTTTTTTAAACTGTATATGACATGGATGAAAGTTGCCACAGACAGAACTTTTAAAACTATGAATACATACATATGTTGGGTTAATGTGTGTAATACTTCATAAATTAATAGACAAAAATTGTTTATGTATATGATGATATACATTATATCTGGGGTTAATAATGTAATGTCTTGTAAATATAAATGACAAAAACTGATACAATTAAAATGAAATAAAAATAAAATATTGTCCTTGGCCCAAATGGCTTTACCAGTTAGATCTACAATATAATACACCATGTTAAACTTAGTACATTGTATTGACTCACATATTTAAACATTCCCAGATTTAAACATCACAACATCATAATCAATACTTCCGGCGCTGCTACGAGCGGCAGCCAGCAACAGTTGCTCCCCCTCCCCTCTTACTTTTTAGTTATTTATTCTTATATTATTGTTGTTTTTATTATAGTTTTTTGTTAAGTAGCTGTGCAACCCTCAGCCAGCTATGTTTAGGGAAGTTTTTGCCGTGTTTCTCATTCTGGGGACACTGTTACTGAACCGCGTCTCCGTCGTGGCTCAACATTACGGCGGAGCCATTGTCTACGCGCGGAGTCAACTGTTGTCGCTACAACAGACCTCGCTGCTACGGGAGAGGCCCGACATCCCCGACCTCCCCAGGGAGCTGAGGAGGACGTACAGGGGATGCAAGGCTGGACGTAAACAGCAGGAGAGACAGCGGGAGAGGAAGCGGAGATATAAACCATATCTCCCTTCCATCACCATGGGGAACGTGAGGTCGCTAGCGAATAAGATGGACGAGCTAGCGGGCCTGGTGATGACCCAGCGGGTGTACCGGGAGAGCAGCGTGCTTTGTTTCACGGAGACGTGGCTCAACGAGGACACCCCGGACTCTAATGTTACCGTGGACGGCTTTCTAACCGTCCGGGCGGACAGGACGCACCGCGAGAGTGGCAAGAGGAAAGGTGGGGGACTTGCTATTCTCGTTAACAACAAGTGGTGTAACCCTGGACATGTTACTGTGAAGGAACGCGTGTGTAGCCCGGACATTGAACTGCTGGCCGTGAGTCTGCGGCCATACTATCTGCCGCGAGAGTTCTCCCATGTGCTTCTTGTTATTGTTTACATTCCACCGTCTGCAAACGCTGCGCTCGCGTGTGACGTCATCCATTCCGCCGTCGCGAGACTTCAGACACAGCACCCTGAAGCATTCATCGCGATATCTGGGGACTTTAACCACGTGTCTCTGGCTGCAACACTGCCCACCTTCAAGCAGTTTGTGGACTGTCCCACCAGGGAAAATAAGACACTGGACCTGCTGTATGCCAATGTTAAGGAGGCATACAGCGCCACTGCCCTTCCTCCTCTTGGAAGGTCAGACCACAACCTCATCCACCTGCAGCCCCTGTATAGGCCTCTAGTACAGCGGCTGCCTGTGACCACAAGGACTGTGAGGAGATGGTCACAGGAGGCCGATGAGGACTTGCGGGGCTGCTTTGAGTCAACAGACTGGGATTTCCTCTGTGATTTGCATGGAGAGGACCTTGATGATCTCACGGATTGTATAACAGGGTACATCAACTTCTGTGTGGACAGTGTTGTTCCCACAGAGACTGTACGCTGTTTCCCCAACAACAAGCCATGGGTCACCCGAGACATCAAGGTCCTGCTCAATGAGAAGAAGAGGGCCTTCAGAGGTGGGGATAGGGAGCAGATGAGGCGGGTTCAGAGGGAGCTGAGGGAGAGGATCCAGCAGGGCAAAGACAACTATAGGAGGAAGCTGGAGCACAAACTTCAGCAGAACAACCTGAAGGATGTGTGGAGTGGCATGAGGAGCATCACTGGCTACAAACAACCTGGTAGCCAGACAATAGGGGGGGGTCCTGATCGGGCCAACGAGTTGAATTTGTTTTTCAATAGATTCAATGAGTGGGCTCCGGTCTACCCCCCCTCCCCCAGCCCCTCTACAACCATTCCCCTCCAGCCCCCCAGCCCTGCTGTCCCCCCTCCCCCACCGTCCCTCTCCAGCATCAACATACCTGTTCTCTCTCCCCCTCTACCACTACCTCACCCCTCCCCCATCAACACATCAGTGACTCTTCCAGCCCCCACACACGGCTCACATACCTTCACAGCTGAGCAGGTGAGGAAAGTGCTGTGCAGGCTCCATCCAGACAAGGCTGCAGGTCCTGACGGCGTCAGCCCGAGGGTCCTCAAAACATGTGCTGCCCAGCTGAGTGGAGTCCTGCAGTACATCTTCAACCTGAGCATGAGACTGGAGAGGGTCCCTGTGCTGTGGAAGACATCCTGCCTGGTGCCGGTTCCGAAGAAGGCACGTCCCAGCACCTCAAACGACTACAGACCGGTGGCGCTGATGTCCCACGTGGCGAAATCCTTTGAGAGGCTGGTCCTGACGCTTCTTCGGCCCCTGGTCAGATCATCACTGGACCCTCTTCAGTTTGCCTACCAGCCGAAACTGGGAGTGGAGGACGCCATCATCTTCCTGCTCCATCGTGCCTACGCCCACTTGGACAGACCCGGGAGCACTGTGAGAATCATGTTTTTCGACTTCTCCAGTGCGTTCAACACCATCCGGCCTGCCCTGCTGGGAAGTAAGCTGACGGCGATGAAGGTGGACTCTTCCCTGGTGTCCTGGATTACTGACTATTTGACGGGTCGTCCACAGTTTGTCAGACTGCAGGACTGTGTGTCTGACACTGTGGTCAGCAGCACTGGTGCTCCACAGGGAACTGTTCTTTCCCCATTCCTGTTCACCCTGTACACCTCAGACTTCCAATACAACTCAGAGTCCTGCCATCTGCAGAAGTTCTCGGACGACTCTGCAGTTGTTGGTTGTGTCAGCGAGGGAAACGATGAGGAGTACAGGGGCGTCGTGGACTCCTTCGTTGAGTGGTGTGAGCTGAACCATATGCAGCTCAACACTGACAAGACGAAGGAGATGGTGGTGGACTTCCGCAGGAGGAAATCCACACCCACACCCATTTCCATCAAGGGTGTGTCCGCTGAAGCTGTCCAGGAATATAAATACCTGGGAGTTCATCTGGACAACAAACTGGTCTGGGCCAAGAACTCTGAGGCGGTCTACAAGAAGGGCCAGAGCCGTCTTTACTTCCTGCGGAGGCTCCGGTCCTTCAACGTTTGCAACAAGATGCTGAATGTGTTCTACCAGTCGGTGGTAGCCAGTGCCATCTTCTCCGGAGTCGTGTGCTGGGGTAGCAGGTTGAGATCAGCAGACGCCAACAAGATCAGCAGGATTGTCAGGAAGGCTGGCGCTGTCCTGGGGGTCCAGCTGGACTCCTTGTTGGTGGTGTCTGAGAGAAGGATGCTGCGCAAGCTGCGTAGTATCCTTGACAACAACTCTCACCCTCTCCATCAGGTGCTGACCTCATATAGAAGCACCTTTAGCAACAGACTCATTCCACCCAGGTGCACCACAGAACGCCATAGGAAGTCCTTTCTTCCTGTGGCTATTAGACTCTATAATTCCTCTACCTCGGGTCGTGAGAGGGACAGTGGTGACTCAGTGACCTGAGGCCAACGTACTTATTTTTATTTTTATTTTATTTTTGGTCAACGCACTGTAATCATCTCATTGTACTTTGCACTGCAAATTCTATTTCAATTCCGAATTCACTTTTCACTTTTTCACTTTTTCACATGTCACTTTTCAGTCGAATTATTTATTAATATATTATTACTGCCAATTTGCACTATACGTATTGTTGTGTATTGTATATACCTACGTACTACTGTTATAATACTGTAATTATCTTCACTTATCAATACATTTAGACTTCATTTAGAATTATTTTAACTATTTTTGTTTATAATAGTTTTTATTTTAGTTAGTTGTTGTTTTGTTTTTTAGCTTAGGTTTTAGTTTCTTGTGTGTGCATTTATTCCCCCTGTGTCAACTGTTGCACCTTAATTTCCCTCGGGATTAATAAAGTTTTCTGAATCTGAATCTGAATCTGAATCTGTTCTCCTCACTTCCCCCTGAGCTCTGAAACCCGACGCGGTCTCCATGGTTAAGAACTTCCTTTTCACATTGCTCTAATCTAGTCTCTGTATCTCTGTAGCTAGTGTATCGTTTGGTAGAATGAAGGTGTTGCTAGTGTGTCTAGTGTGTAGTTTGTTTCACTTAAGGTGTGGCTAGTGTAGGCCTATACTTGGTGTTATAAAGGTGGCTTCCACCAATGGTTGTATACCAGGCTGTAGTCCTGTGCATTTAACTACATTACATTACATTAGATTAGATTGAAATTGATTGTCATTGTACAGCACAAGTACAGTACAGCGAAAGGAATTTGGCATCTAACCAGAGTGTAAATGTTGCAGTAAAGTGCATGGTAATATATAATGTACAGTTGTTTATTAATATGTAAAAACAGTCTACTAAAAAAACTACAACTAAAAACAGGTAGAGTAGAGTAGATATGAGATATGTGCAGAATTCTAGGCATATATATATATATACAAGGTAAGTATACAAGTGTAAACAGGTAGTGAGCAGGGGTATGCAGTTGGATCAAAATATAAATATATATAAATGTATACACAGCAGGTAGTGAGCAGGGGTGTGTAGTTATATCAGCAGTTGACGATAAATATATATATATACGGTAAGTACAGTAAAAATGTACATGACTATCATACAGTTATGTAAATGATAAATATGTAAACTATAAATATGTAAACTGTAGGTAGAGGTAGGGAGTTATGATACAGTGCAAGGCTGTTGAAGACATTGATGGTGAAAGGGTATTGTCAGCAGGGTTCAGAGTTCATATGTTGAGCAGCAGAGGGGGGGGGCTGTGGTACAGAGTTCAGATGGGGGGGGGGCTGTCATCGTGGCACAGAGTTCAGAGAGATGACAGCTGAGGGGAAGAAGTTGTTCCTAAGCCTGCTTGACTTGGAACAAATGTTTATATAAGGCCCCCCGGAGGGGAGGAGGGCAAACAGTCCATGGTTGGGGTGAGAGGGGTCTTTGACAAGTTGTTGTGCCTTCCTCAGACACCGTTTGTGGTGGGTAGTGTTTATTGCAGGGAGGGGTAATTCAACTTGTACCAAGATAGGTCCTCAGAGATGTGGACCCCCAGGAATTTGAAGCTGGAGACACGCTCGACCGCCGCCCCGTTGATGAGGATGCGTGTGCGCCAGCTCTGGTCTTTCTGAAGTCCACGATCAGGTCTTCTTGGTGTTGAGGGCCAGGTTGTTGTCAGCGCACCACGCCACCAGGTGCTGGACCTCCACCCTGTAGGCTGCCTCATCGTTGATGAGGCTCACAACCGTTTCGTCTGAAAACTTAATGGTGTTTGTACCATGTACAGGACTGCAGTCGTGGGTGAAGAGGAAGTAGAGGAGAGGGCTCAGCAAACAGCCCTGGGTGAGGGTGGAGGAGGTGAGACTGTCTAACCTGACTTACTGGGGTCTGTTGGTTAGGACGTCCAATAACCAGTTACAAACAGATGTCAAGATGTCAAGATTCTTGGTTTCCATGAGGTCACCAAGTTTGCGGATGAGTTTGGAGGGGATGATGGTGTTAAATGCTGAGCTGAAGTCGATGAACAGCATTATCACGTGGGTGTTGCTCTCATCCAGGTGGGAGAGAGCAGAGTGAAGGGCTGAGGAGATTGGTCCTCCGTGCTCCTGTTTTCATGGTAGGCAAATTGGTGTTTATCCAGTGAGGGTGAGAGGCCAGATTTGAGGTTAGCCAGGACCAACCTCTCGAAGCACTTCATGATGATGGGGGTGAGTGCAACAGGGCGGAAGTTGTTTAAGTAGCCTTACACACTTCAGAATAATCCCAGAATATTATTCAGTGTGATAAAACCGCCATCACCCCCATGTCCTCTACCTAGTAACCCTAACCATATCTTTACCCAGATAACCCTATCTTTACCCATTTAACCCTAAACTAACACAATATTAACTCAGGTAACCCTAACCCTAACTTCATCCATAACCCTTTACACACATAAAGGAGACACAATATGTAGAGTAACCTGCAGGGATTAGGCTGTTTCAGTAAGGGATAACGTAGTACACGTCAGAATAATCCTAGAATATTATTTAGTGTGAAAGTGTCACGGCTGGGTGTAGGTGGGACCCAAAAGCAGAGTGAACAGAAGTCAGGTAGGACAGGTGTTTTAATGATCGGCGCAGACGCCGATTAACGCGAGCAAAGGCAGAGGTACAGACAGGGAAAACCCAGAAACGTGGTCAAGGCAAGCAGGTAAAGGGTTGTCCAGGGTGGAGGCAGAGGTTTAAAAACGCAAGTCAAAAACGAGGTTGTTATCCAGGCGATGGTCAAAAGACAGAGGATCAATAAACAGAACACAATACGTGAAACTCAGCTTGATACAGACGTGAGGCTTTCTGAGAACCAGGGTGATAACCCAGCAATGAGTAACACACAATAGCTTAAATACAGCTTGGTGAATGAGGTGTGATTGAGAACAGGTGAGTCCAGTATGACACGACCGACAGGGAAGTTACGGACTGGCATTCGGAACGGAGTCGTGACATCGCCGATCCAGGAAGCCCTACTACTAGGAGCGGGAAGAGCTGGGTTGGACCGTGACAGAAAGTGTGTAAAACCGCCATCGCCCCCTTGTCCTATCGCCTCGGCCGATAAGTGTGAAGAGTTTTCACAGAGTTGACAAAATTAGATCGAACATGAGATACCACAGAGACTCATAGCTTTTGTTCTGCTTTTCTGCAAGCCATGGTCCGACCTCTTAAAGAAGCATCCACCCCTCTGATACATTTGAAAGGTTTCGGTGAAAAATGTATATCATTTTTTATTGCACTATTAGGAGAACCTGCTTGCCTTAAGGTAATAAACAACCAGCTTCTTACGTGTGACAGGGAGAGATCTCCATCTTAAAGATTAGACCTGCGTTCAGCCTTTGAATCATGGCAGAAATATTATTTCCAAATGTACTTTTAACAGTATTAACAGAGAACAGTATCAACAGAGAACATTATTACATGCGTGAAGCCGTGAACCATATTAACAGTATTCACAGAGAACAGTATTAACATTATAAACCGAGAATGGTATTTACAGGGTTAACATTACATCGACCAGTATTAACAGAGAACAGTATTAACAGTATTAAGTAGTTAACTATAAGGATATAGTTTTGTTAAACCTTTTATCTTTATCTTCTTCCTGAATGTAAGCTCATCTCTAATCCTTCATGTCGTTTTGAATCTCTTCCTCATGTTCTTTTCTCACCCAGTGTTGAACAGAAGTTAAGTAGTTGAGGAAAAGTACTTTTCAGAAACGTCCACGTAATTCTCCACTCTATCAAGTAAGTCCACTCTTTAGTTTCTCTGTCTGTTTGTTAGAACAAAGGAACATATATACTGTTTACATGTGCCGTATGTATGTATATACTGTATATATATATATATATATATATACTGTATATATAATTAGTCTTTTGGAGGACATACATGTTGTTTATCTTCTGAATATGTGTATTATTCGATGGAAAATTATAGTTTAGTAATCATGGAAAAAGTAGTGCTAGTCTTACTGGTATTTGGAATAGATTACAGAATGACACATTTATTTTTCAAATAACTTTACAAATAACTAAACACATACGTGTTTTTGAAATACTAATTACTTTTAGGGTCTTACTTTAGTGTTGCACAGAACACCTTTAGTGTAGTACTATATTTAGTGTATTACTGGAGTTAATGCTGTCCGCTGTAGTTTAAATGATGAGATGAGAATGATGGTTTGTATTTCTCCTGATGAAGAACTGGGGAGAACATGACTGGATCCTGGAGACTATTTCTGCTCTGTGGTCTCCTGCAAGGTGAAGATAACTCTCTATCACTCATATCTCTCTTAATACCTGATTTACTCTGCTAATAGTTGTTGAGTACTACATTTTTACTGTGAAAACATGTCATTCATGACTTTTGAAATGTACGAATAAAACCAAAAAATACAAATAATTGTAATTGTAACACGTATTATTATTATTTTTTATAATAATAATCACAGTCATAATAATCACGATCATAACAATCATAATCAACAACAACAATAGTTATACTTCGAGGTATTTGAGTTAAATGATCTCGTGTTGTTAGGGAATTCAATTTTACATTTAAATATTGTGTCAAAGTTTCTACATCTTTGGTTTTGTCAACATCTTGTTTTAAAGGTGCCGGGTGCCAAACTGGAACAAATAAGGTCCTATTTGCCACAAATGTGATGCCAGTGATTGGATCCTGTGTGACCGTTCCGTGTCACTTCACCTTGTGGAAAGAGCTTGAGGAGTACCTAAAACCTGAATGTAAACCAATATGGAAAAAAGGAGACAAGGAAGGCTCAGAGCTGCCCGATCTCACTAAAGAAAGTACAGGTGGAATGTCTGTGGCATTCAGGGGAAACCTCACAGCGTACGACTGTACTACAACCTTCTATAACGTAGATAATGGTTCATATTATTTCAGATTGGACTGTCCAAATAAGTTAAAATGGAACTTTAAAGATGAACCACTGACCATTCAGTTCAAGGGTAAGTGAAATGTGTGTGTGTCTGAAACAACCATGTACCACAAGCCCTACCAAATGATGCTGATCACTGGTGATGCTTGGGTCTCCCATAGTAACTGTTCTGATCTGGTACCCAGGGGACCTTCCTGCGCCTCTTTTAACACACCCCAAAGAGCAGGTGGTGGAGGGGACCCTTGTGGAGTTGGGGTGCTCTGCCCCATCCCCCTGTCACCCCCACCCCACCATTGTGACATGGACCCCCACCCTGGGCCTCAGCACCCAGCTCCAACGGGACAATGAGGTTACCTCCACCCTGACCTTCACAGCCTCCCACCGCTACCATGGCAACAATGTTTCCTGCACTGCAATCTACTTCAAACAATCCCAGGGCAAAAACGTGACCAAAAGTAGAAGTTACCAACTCAGTATCTCATGTGAGTTAATGTTCTACCGTTTCAATGAAAAAACAATTAATATAATTATATATATATATATATATATATATATATATAATATGTAATTATATAATAATATATAATATAATAAAATGTGTTTTTCCCGCTTTCATTTTGTTCGTGATTAGTTTATTATATAATTCTAATGTATTCAGAACAGTTAACCAACATGAGACATGAGCTGAAGGTATGACTCCGGTTGGTCTCTCTCAGTTTCCCCCAGGAACACCTCTGTGTCCGGCAGCCCGTGTCATCCAGCCAGAGAGGGCGGCTGCCTCAACCTGACCTGCACCAGTCATGCCAACCCTCCGGTCAGCGAGTTCACCTGGTACAGAATACACGGAGAACGTATCCTTCAGATCGGCAATGGATCTGCTCTGTCCATCCAGCTGTTTAACACCAACAACTGGTTCTTCTGTGAAGTCTGGAATGGCATTGGCACTGAAAAGTCTAATGTCTACAAGATCGACATTCAAGGTAAGTGGATTCAAAACTAGGAACAACCCCTTGAGCTTGGTATTGTCGTGATAAAAACGTTTCCTAAAAACGTCACCACCAGCTGTGATGCCTCACACCTTGTGGTAAAATAGGGGCCCTTTAAAATGTATTTTGATCTACTCCACATGCTAGCAAAAAGAGCTTATCTAATGACCATCCAATCCGCTTCCTCTGAAACAAGCCTATTGTCATCATATCCAGACACCACCTTTTCCCACCCAGACCTACTGCCCCGGATAGCCGCTACTGGTGTGTTATCCTTGGTTCTGCTGTTTACAGCAGTGTGCGCTGTGAGGTATGTTGACTGCTAGCCAGTGATTCCATTTAATTTCACATTCCATTTTCACTTTCTAATTGTCCTTATTGAATAATTAACATTCAGTCACACCGAGTTGATGATCTGAATTAAAACCACTTCCCTTGACCATTATCAGATTTTTCTTATTCTTCCTCTTCTTTTCTGCTTCTGTTTACATTCCAGAGCTTGGAAGGTGGCCAACCAAAGGACACCCAGTTAACCCTAACCCTATCTATAACCAGGTTATCCTGGTTATCCTAACCCAAGCCTATCTGGACCCAGCTTACCCTAACTCTAGCAAGTTCACCCTAACTATACCCAGGTTAACCTAACCCTGTCTGTACCTACGTAACTCTAACCCTATATACACCCAGGTAACCCTAAACTAACCCTTTATCACCCCAGCAACTCTTACCCTAACTATATCCAGGTAACCCTAATCTGTATCCACATAAGGGAGAAACAATATGTAACCTGCAGGGATTAGGCTGTTTTAGTGAAGGAACAGGTAGTATTACATTTGACGTATCACTGTGGTAGAAACCACCAGGTATTTACATATATATATATACATTTATATACATATATATATATATATGTATATATATATATGTAAATACCTGGTGGTTTTTTAACTACAGTGATATATATATATAATATATATATATTACATTTATAATATATATATTACATATATTATATATATATTATATTTAATTATATATATATTACATATATATATATATATATATATATACATTCATATCTCATGTTTTCAACACAAGTAAGGAGGACATCTACATTAACACTGGGGTGCTGATGAACACTGTTGGACCAAGAGAGGGCGCTGTTGGACCGTGAGAGGAGGCTGTTGGATAGAGGGATTAGTGAAGGGTTAGAGGGATTACTAAAGGGTTAGAGGGATTAGTAAAGGGCTAGAGGGATTAGTAAAGGGCTTGATGGACAGGTTTAATGTGATTATTATTATTATAATTGTATAGATGGTGGTGGCTGGTTTAAGCAGCCTCAGCTGGCCTGAGTTAGACTGATTGTCTTGTGAGGCTTCACACCTGTGGGTCATTGTTAATCAAGGCCCACAGGTTAAAACAGCCACCACCGCACACACTAGAGGAGAGCTCTAGCATGCACCATCTGCTCTGATCACAATGATTTAAACTCTTGTAATAAAGCAGATTCCTCATCACCCTGTGGCCTTGTCTTTGGGAGGAGCCCTTAAGCAGCCATTGGCGTGGTCTGCTCCACTGGCACCTGAACAGGGACCTGGCCGACCAGGACCAGGACACAGGGTGATGAGGAATCTGGTTTATTGCATGGTTGAATCATTGTGAAAAGAGCAGATGGTACATGCTAGAGTTCTTCCTCAAGTGTGTGTGTGGTGGCTGTTTGGACCTGTGGGCCTTGATTAACAATGACCCACAGATGTGGAAAAAATAAATGTTTTGCAGTTAATGTTCTGCCATAGATGTGTATGGTATCTTGTTTATTTTACAGTATTATGATTTGTACTGAATATT
>CM051006.1:3857270-3879770 GCA_027704905.1 Muraenolepis orangiensis
GAAAACTCACCTCTTAAGGAAACACTTTACCTGGATCCTTCCACCTAGCGTGTCTTCTTATCACTTTTTACTAGCGTACTAGCGCCTTTCTTAGTCGATTGTCTGTTAGTAAGTTAGATTGTTCTATTGTTGCTAGACTTTTGACTAGGACCAGAAAGTTTGACCACATTACTCCAATTCTGTCCTCGCTCCACTGGCTTCCAGTTAATGCGAGGTCAGATTTTAAGGTGCTACTACTTACTTATAAAATCCTACACGGATTTGCACCCTCATACCTGAAGGACCTTATTGTTCCCTATTTGTGGAACAGTCTGCCACCTGCAATAAGGGAAGCAGACTCTGTTGAAATATTTAAATCTAAACTTAAAACCTACCTTTTTACATTGTCGTTTGGTGCCTAGGAGTGCCCCTCAGCTCTCATTACAGCTAAATCGACCCGTTAGTCAGCACTAACCTACCCCTGCTGCCGATAGGTACTAGACTAGAGGTTCTCTACATGTTCCATGTCCACCCTACCCCATCTAATCATACCACAGTCTGCTTCTGTTTTCCAGTGTGCTGCTGTGATCCCCACCTGAAGGATACCGGCCAGCACCACACAAATCATCTTCTCATTTTATTATTTGTATATTGTGTATATTATATGTATATTATTATTATTATCTTTGTACTTTGTACATTACTATAAGTCACTTATGGCACCCATTGCACTCCTGAACCATCCCTGGAAGGAGGGATCCCCTTCTACTCTGTGTTCCTTGTCAAGATTTCTTCCTATGTAATTAAGGGAGGTTTTTCTTGCCCTTAGGGGGGCTAGGGTTTGGGGGGTGTTGTAAACATGTGGCATGTGAAGCCCTTTGAGATTATAACTGTGATTAAGGGCTATACAAATAAAATTGACTTGACTTGACTTGACTATTGTTGCCAACTTATTGTACATTTACCTGAGCACTGGTTCAGTTCTTGGAGACTTGAAATGCAGTTATGACTGTTGATGAGTTGTTCTCTTGCCTGCTTTGTTGAACACACTATTGCAAGTCGCTTTGGACAAAAGCGTCTGCTAAATGATGTAATGTAGTACTTACTACCTATGTCATATTTTTTCACCGAAAAAAAAAATATATATATTTTTTATACTTATCAAGGCGAGGGCAGATTAGATTCGACACTTTGTCCTGGTGAGTGGATTAAGCAAGTCAAACAATGTCATGTGAATTGTGATGTCAATTATACATTATACACACCGACCATGTCATATCCAGCTTCTGGGTGGTGTAGCAGAGAGATGTTTGGTTCTCTCCACTTGAGCCCTGGGTTCAAGTCCAGCAGTGTGCTCTCTGCTCATGCAATCAGAAGATTTTAGAAAATAATGTCATGGGAATAATGTCAATTATAACTTCCGACCATCTGGTAGGAAACCTCTCTGTGGTGCACTTGATACAGCTGTTGGAGTATAGTCGAGTCCCGTCCAGGTTGTTGTTGTTGTGAGTGTTGACCAAAAGGACAGGGTTTATGGATAAGTGAGAGTATGAGTGAGAATGGGTTCATCCCATTCAAGGGTTTAGTGAGACTCACCTATTGTGAGGACGGATGAGCCTATTCCACAATGTGTGATTAAATGCTTCACTTTACCGTTGTGAGAACGAGTGAAGCTACGAGAGGGTAAATAGGAAGGGGTAAAGACGGGTGAAGCGACTAGGAGGTTTTTGTTAACAACAAAATGCCTTCACACCTACTGATAGCATCACCCTCATGTGATTCCATTAATTCAGCCATAACTTTAAAACCTCAGTCATCCACACTACCAACCTCAGTCATCCACACACACCCAACCTCACTACCACCACCACAAACTAGTTATATATTCGAGAAGACTATTACAGGTGGGACTTGAACCAACATCTGCAGGAATGCTTTACCACAGCTGTGTCCACTGGACCATTGAGACATTTGGAGGACAATGGTTTGAAGTTATAATTGATTACAATTCACCTGACGATCCAAAAATATTGATATATATTTGTGATGCTTATCAAGGTAAGAGTGCAGATTAGATTCCGCACTCTGTCCTTATGAGTAGATTAAGCTAGTAGAGTTATGCAAGGTTCACCCCTACTAACCATTGTACCTAGCAGCCGGGTAGTCTAGTGTAGTACTAGTCTTGTTCTAAGTTACTAGTTACCATGACCAGTAGTCCTCACTGTACCTAGCAGCCGAGTGGTCCGGGCCTTGCGACCCAGAGGGTTAGCGCAGGTGCAGGTGAATCGGTCCCTCAGGAATTCGCTGACGTTGAAGTGTCACACAGTGAGCAGCGTGGTGTTGGCACTGATCTGGTGACGGTTGCCGCTGGTGACGGCCTGGCCGCCCTCCCGGAGCCAGGTAACCACGGCGTCGGGCACCGCGTGACTCACACATGCCATGGTGACGGCGATCCTTCCATCCAAGCCCACCCCAACCCCCACTCTCGGTAGGAACTCCACCGGCTGACCTGGGAGTCACACATACCCAAGACTTATACATTTACTTCTGCTTTTTGCCCCATTTGCCATACAGTATTCATATATATATATATATATATATATATATATATATATATATATATATATATATATACTGTATCATTCAACAGTCACTGTATTGTTATTTATTAATAGTATTGTTATAGTATAGTGTTGTTTATACTGTAGAAAAAAAGCATAAAGTGGGTACAATATAGTGTTTTTATAGTTCTATAGAATATAATATGTAGTATATAGTGCTGTTTATAGAATTGCATAGTATTGTATTGTTTAGTATAGCATAGTTTAGAGTAAGTATTCCATTGTACTTAATAAAAAATAAAAATAAAAATATTGAATCTATGTACTGAACATATATTTACATGTTCATGGCCAAATGTAAATGTTAAATGTTATTGTGCTGAATGTGTACGCCTTAAAACACATCGTGCTGTCATGTGTTAAAAAAATAATGTAAGTGTTCAAATGTGTAACTAAATGTGAAACTATTTCCGTGCTAAAATGTTTGCGCGTTGAAATGGTTGTTTCGTCGTACGCGCCGTGACGTTGCAGCTCGACGTCAGCAGCGGGTGCAGGCCGCGGCAGACCACGGTTTACCAATCCAGGTCCTCAGAAGGCGCCAGCGTCAGGTGGAGGTCTCCGGCCGCTGCGCTCGCGTTGCTGCTAAAGGCCCCGTCACACCATAACGTTCTGGTCAGCGCTTGAGGAAACGTTGGTAATCGTCCGTGGTCGCTGGTATAGTGCCAGAAGAGCGTTGTGTGAATGCTGGTGAACGCTGGTAATCGTGGATAATCGTCGGTGATCGGCGGTGATCGGCGGAGAACGCTGGTCCGAAAATAAAGTGCACAAAAGTTCTCATGGAGACCAGCGTTCAACGTTTAACGTTAAACGCTGGAGAACGCTGAAGAACGCTGAAGAACATTCATGGAACGTTGAACTAACGTTAGCTGAACGTTGCACGCGTTCGGCAAACGTTAGTCAGTCGTTACCCTAGCGTTACTTGGTTGTTATTAAATCGTTCACAATCTTTGCTTTGCAGTGAACGAGTCACTGGCGACCTGTCAACGACCACTGAACGGACGCAGCGTGTTAAAAACGTCATATGGTGTCCAATGAGCGTCAATTGAGCGTTTCCCGAACGTCCATGCATGTGGGTATATAAACCGATGCTTTTAAAGCAGGGTTCAGTTGATGTTGGGCTGCCGTAGAGTACACCCGCCATGGAGGATCCAGAAAGACTAAGGAGGGTATATATGCTTGCCATAGCCCAGCATGACTTAGATGTACTGAACCTAAACATAGCTCAGCACATCGAGGGACCTCGCCCGCAGAGAAAAAGACCCCGACGAAGACGACAGTGCTGGACTAAACCATGGATCTTGAGGCGCCACGAGTTTGGACTGTACGACCAACTCATGGTTGAGCTTCGCCGGGAGGACCTCAGTTCCTTCACGAACTTCATGCGCATGCCACCAGAAATGTTCGATGAGATCCTTCAGCGTGTCAGAGGCAGATTGACAAAGCAGCACACCTTCTACCGAGAGCCCCTCGAGCCTGGCCTGAAACTGGCGGTGACACTGCGACATCTGGGTCCAAGTATGCAGACATGAAGTTTGGGAGGCGCGTTCCATCCAACACAATCTCCGTGGTCGTCCGTGAAGTGTGCCAGGCGATGGTTGACGAATATCTGGACGAAGTGATGACCCCTCCAAGCACTCCTGAAGCCTGGCGGGAGATTGCCAACCAGTTCATGACAAAGTGGAACTTCCCTCACTGTTGCGGTGCCCTACGTTGCCTGCAGATGCCCCAACTCTTCAGGATCAACGTACTACAATTACAAGGGATTCTACTTCGTGGTGATGATGGCCCTGGTGGACGCAGATTACAAGTTCATCTGGGCAGATGTTGGTGGGAAGTGTTCTTTCACATAATAGCTTTAATTGAGATTGAATTAAATTATTTTTGGTGTTAATATTTGTAGATGTTATTTGTACTGTATGTTTATGGTGATGTAATTTGTGTTTTTCAGGGAAAGGAGCAGCATCCGACGCACAAATATACAACGGGTCTGAGCTGAAAGACTGCATCGATGATGGCTCCATTGGCTTCCCACCAGCCGAACCCCTGACCAACGACAACGAGGATGTGCCGTACTACCTCATCGGTGACGACGCGTTCGCCTTGAGGCCCAACATGATGAAGCTGTACTCGCACCGTGGAATGATCGACGACGAGAGGATCTTCAATTACAGGCTGTCAAGGGCACGTTGTGTGGTCGGAAATGCCTTTGGCATCCTTGCCAATAGGGTCCAGGTTCTCCTCACCACCATGAACCATGCTCCCGCACATGCATGTGCATGTGTTTGCACAATCTCATGCGTATCCACGTCAACAGAACATTAGAATGGACCGAGTGTTACGCCCTCCCCGAGGTGTTCTTCTAGGGTACAGGGGGAGTCGCAACAGCCTACCTAAACACAGTGGGCAAGTGTAAACAATGTATGGGGTTTGGGGTAAACCCTGGTGTGGGGCACCCAAAACTAAAGACTCAAACAGAAAGCAGTGTTAAACAGGTATTAAATAGTTTAATTAACTATTTTCACCAACAAAAGAAAAAGGAACACCACAAATCACAATCACAAACAGGAGCAACATACAGACTAAATCAAAAACTCTACGAGGACAGGAGAGGCAAAACAAACTAACAATTTGCTAAGGACAGCTAGACAGAGGGTTTGGAACAGGGAGAAGGGCGCCCTAGTGTGTATAGACAAAGAAAACTACTACGTGATGCAGTGTAGACCCCAGGGTTTCTTACCTAGCCCTTCTCCCAGGCTGGTGAACAAAAACACAAACAAAAGGAATCCTACACTACTCTAAAAAGGGTTGCAAAGGCCGGAAACAAAAAACAGGAACAAATAAATGCTCAACACATGATAGTAAACTATATGGCAAAATATAGTTACTTCGCCCAAAAGTTATCTCAATATTTCAGTACTGTCAACCGCCCAAAGTACCTCTACCTCTCTCCTTCCTCCCTTGACAAAATAACTGAGACATTTTATAGGACACCACATGGCAGAGGGATAATTTATAAGTGGACACAGGTGGTGGATGATTGATCGTTTTCTGGGGGGGGAGGAACCACAAGGCACCACACGCATCCCTTTCGGCCACCTGAGGGAGACAAACGGGACAAGGACACAGACAGGACAGCAGCAAAACATACAGGAACGTAACACCGAGATGATGACAATCATCAAGTGATTCCTGGACAATGGCGAAGACAGCGCAATCTGGAGGACACCGTCAACGTCAGAGGGCCCAACGTGGATAATAGACAGGGGAAGCGCCAGAGGAACATCCTGAAACACTGGTGTAACTCGGAGGCTGGTGCTGTTCCATGGCAGATGGATATGTTATGAGGACTCTTGTGACATGGACAATGTGTGTGGATGTTTCTAAGTTCTAAGTTCTAAGTATGTTTCAAATAATAAACATTAAGAAACACAAATTCAGTGTCAAATTTTAATCATTTATTTTAATAACATAAAACCCCAGGAATAACACCCATTATTTCGTAATTCACAGTAATAACAGTACATCAATATAACATTATATATATTAATAAACAAATATATATATTAATATATGTATTATAAACAATGAACTTGAATGAACAATGAACAATGAACAATGTTTAATGAACAATGAAATGTCTTGTCAGGATTGGCAGTTCTGCCTCACATCCCTCGTCCAGGTAGCCACGCCCCCTATCATGTCCCGCATTTATGTCATCATTTCCCAAGCCCTCGTCCAGGTAGCCACGCCCCCTATCACGTACCGCATTCACGTCACCGTTTCCCCAGCCCTCGTCCAGGTAGCCACGCCCCCTATAACATCCCGCATTCCTGTCATCGTTTCCCAGCCCTCGTCCTGATAGCCACGCCCCCTTGTTAGTTCTCCCCCGCAGCTGCAGCGCATCACCTTTAATTTACCCCTCATGTTTTCCTGCCCTCTGATTGGCTGCCTGGGACCACCTGTTATGCCCTGTGTGTTTAAATAGGCGGCGTCTTCTTTTGTTTCGGCGCTGGTTCTGTATATTATATATTATATACGCTGTCTCGTTGTGTTGTGCCGAGTACTTGTTTCATGTGTATGAACAAGCGTCACGTTCCACGTCATGCCACCGTCAGGTTTTTTGTAGTTATGTCTTTTGCTTTTGAGCTTCATGCATTTTCCATCTAAGTGATTTTTGTGTTACTGTATACAGTAAAGAATCTTTATTTGGATACGTGTGTCATCGTGTCGTGCATTTGGATTCTCCTCCTAAGTCCCCGTTCCTCCTCATTCTCCCCACGTCGTTACGCGTGACATGTCTTTCAGTTATTATTCAATAACGTAGTCCAATTATATGATTACGTCAGTATTTCTGACAACCAGATTCACAGGGCTGCAGGTGTATCATGTAGGCAGGGTCCGCGGAGTTGAAGACCGAAATGGCTTGGGGGGGGGGTAGCGGTCCCCACTCACTGGGAGGTGGCTGCCAACCTCCGTGCTGTGACTGGCACTCGCTCTGGCTCTGACTCGGCCTCTTGATCGGGGGTGCAACGAGGTCGTGTCACCAGTGCCACTGAAAATACACCGTAAGGAAAATAGTCAGATGATTTATTTTAGTGGAGACGAGTGATTTTGATCAATGTTTGAACCGACTCCAACTTGATCTAATTGTACTTTTGATCAACTTTCATGCCTGCTATTGGTCAATTTCAATAATGAGGCAAGACGGGGATATACCACGCTTCGCCAACGCACCAATTCTAGTTATAATTGAAAGTAATGGGAATAATTAAGCTCACTATGACTGAGTCGAGGGCTGTATGGAGGGAGGTCTATTGGACCGGTCCTCACTGTCGTCGTCGGTTGAATCCGACTCGCAGAAGGGCCTCAGGACCTTGTTGAAGCCTTTCCGGGCCCGATGAAAGTCCTTGACACTCAGCCCCAGCAGCACACTTTTGACGTAGGCGACGTAGGTGGTCCTCTCGGTGACTTGCTCGGGAGGTGGGAGTTGCTCACGCAGCATCGTCATCATCTCGCCGCTCTCCTTGGCCTTCCTCTGGAGGGTCTCTATGTCGGAGGACACCGACAGGGCTGGGGTGGGTTGACGTTCTACGATGGGGACGGGGTCAGACACACGCTAATAGTTTTCAGGGGTGTCTTACTTGGTCGCTGGTACACGCTCCTCATGCATTAGTCACACGCTAATTCATGCGTTAGTCATGGCGTTCTAGGGTGAGCGTGTACATCTGGCGTGTGACTAACGCATGAATTAGCGTGTGACTAACGCATGAGGAGCGTGTACCAGCGACCAAGTATGACACCCCTGAAAACTATTAGCGTGTGCTGACGTGTCACTGTGTTCAAACGGGTATAAAACGCAGGGAAATCACAGTGGATTCAGTTGTTCTTGTCACGAGTGGATTGTTTGGTGGGACCCAGAACCCAGACCAAGACACAGTGGAGCTATAACAGAGCTTTATTTCAAGCAAACACAACACAAGAGAGTGATTAGGGACAGTCCAGGGGTCTGGGTACCGGGAGGTCGATCCGCGGAGTACCGACAGGTAGTAGACCTGCGAGTAGTCCGGGACGGGAGAGGAGTCTGGGCACCGGGAGGTCGGCATAGCGACAGGTACCAGACAGGCAGATGATCAGGGACGAGCGAGAAGTCTAGATACCGGGAGGTCGGAATAGCGACAAGTAATTATAATGACCGGGGAGCTCGTATAGACCAGCGTAACGCGAGACAGGCGGGTGACGCAGGATAGGCAAAAGATCTGGATCTCCGGGACATCAGCGTGGCGATTCTGTCCAGAATGTACGCCGTAACATGAACAAAGTACGACGTACACCCTAACGCCGGGGTAATGGGGAGCCAGGGTATATATACCCCAGGTGAGGGGATTAGCAATCAGCCACGGCAATTGCTGACAGGTGTGTGTGTGTGTGTGTGTGTGTGTGTGTGTGTGTGTGTGCCGCCAGCGCACGTGGCTTGGCCACGCCCCCTGACAACCACCGTAACCGTGACAGTTCTTCTGGATATTGAACAGTGCACATCATGCCGCCAAGAGGGAAAAAGCGTGTGAGGGGGGTTTAACGTTAAACGTTGAAGAACGCTGGTCTCCATGAGAACTTTTGTGCATGTTCAAAACTTTATTTTCTCCGCCGATCACCGGCGATCACCGACGATTACCGACGATTACCAGCGTTCACCAGCGTTCACACAACGCTCTTCTGGCGCTATACCAGCGACCACGGACGATTACCAACGTTTCCTCAAACGCTGACCAGAACGTGAGGGTGTGACGGGGCCTTTAAGGAAAAGTCTTAACGCAGCTTTATGAGAGGAAAACACTTAATGTAAGATAACTTCCGTAATAGTAGGATTTAGGTTTTGATATTTTGACAGGTGAAAGTGCTAATGACAAGACATATGCCAGAGACATTTGGTGATTATTGATCGCTGTTTTGGAACTTTAAGTTACGTTAAGCCTTTTCACATATCGTTTTAGACCGTCCCTTTCATCGATAGCCTGTGTGGTGGTGCTGTGTTGTGCTGTTACTTCACTACATGGACGCTGCTTTACCAACTATGGTCAACTTGGAAATTGGCTGCGACAATCTGATCTGCCTAAATGAGATAACGCATAAAGTGACTGCCTCCGTGACGTCCGTCTGACTAGAACAACCGTGTCTATCACCGTGTGATAGACACGGTTCGCCACTGATATATACCATTACTAATACTAATAACAAAACATATTGCACTATAGTATATAATAGCAGTGTATTAGTAGTATTAGTGGTTTACTGACTGGCTGAGCTGGTACGCAGAAAGCACAGTACAGGGTATATTATTATATATTAAATAGTAGTATATTAGTAGCATGTGAGCCGTAGTATTGGTTGTATTAGTTCGAGCATCAGTAGTATATTTACCGAGCTGGTGCGTAGGTGGTCGTAGTAAACTTCCTCGATGGCCTGGAAGTAGATCATTGCTTTCAACTTCCTCTCGTCAGAATTTAGAAAACACACATATATTGCGTCAAACACACTCACTGCATCACACACATACTTATTACGTCACACACATTACATAACACACACAGACACACACAAACAAACACACACATATAACATCACACATTTATTACATCACACAGATACTTCTTTTTTTACACACATTACATCACACACACAAACACACACACACGCACACACACACACATTACATCACACATTGATGACATTGTCTAACCATAATTGTCTAACCTAGTGGTCTAACCAGTAGGCTAGTGGTCTAACCAGTAGACTAGAGGTCTAACCAGTAGGCTAGTGGTCTAACCAGTAGGCTAGTGGTCTAACTAGTAGACTAGTGGTCTGACCTGTAGGCTAGTGGTCTAACCAGTAGGCTAGTGGTCTGACCAGTGGGCTAGTGGTCTGACCTGTAGGCTAGTGATCTAACCAGTTGGCTAGTAGTCTAACAACTAGACCAGTGGTCTAAACTGTAGGCTAGTGGTCTAACCAGTAGGCTTGTGGTCTGACAAGTAGGCTAGTGGTCTAACCAGTGGGCTAGTAGTCTAACCACTAGACAAGTGGTCTAACCAGTAGGCTAGTGGTCTGATCTGTAGGCTAGTTGTCTAACCAGTAGACCAGTGGTCTTACCTGTAGGCTAGTGGTCTAACCAGTGGACTAGGACAACCAAGATGGCGGCGCGTAAACATTGCCACGCCCAGCGTAATATACTAATATATAATATATATAATATATATATAATTCTTAGTCTGTTCACACAGAACAGTCTTGCTCTCATCACAAACACCCGACACAATCTTTTTGGAATTGGATTACATCATTCTGGCAACTTAATCGGCGATCTTGAACTCCATGCTGAAACTCCGGTGAATCTCACCCCAGCACGACCGGCTGACCAGACCCATCGCCCGCAGAGGAAACGTAAACACAGGAGAGGAAGCCGCGGAGGGCTACGCGCTACGCGCTAGGCTAAGAGCTAACCCACATTGCCCGTTGCTACCCAGCGTTTTCCTCGCCAACGTACGATCTCTGACGAACAAAATCGATGAACTGCGGCTGCGGATTATCAACCATAAATGCACGGATTGCAACGTGATGATTTTCACAGAAACATGGCTTAACAGCGGAATCGCAGACAGTGCTATTGAACTAACGGGGCTCACTCTACACAGAGCAGACAGATCAGCTGAGGGCTCCGGTAAAACCAGGGGTGGAGGCTTGTGTATCTATTATAACAAGGCTTGGTGCACAGACACTACCATCATCGAGAGCCACTGCTCTGCTAACGTAGAATACCTAATGGTTAAAAGTAGACCCTTTTACCAACCAAGGGAATTTACAGCCACCATCATAACTGCGACTTACATACCTCCAGATGCTAATGCTAAGCTAGCTATGAAGGAACTGTACTCTGCTATTAACAAGCAACAGAACTCCCACCCAGAGGCAGCCTTTTTCAATCATGCCAACTTAAAGACTGTGCTCCCCAAATTTTATCAGCATGTCTCCTGTTCTACAAGAGGAGACAGAACATGCGAACAAAGCGTGTGAGGGGGGTTTAACGTTAAACGTTGAAGAACGCTGGTCTCCATGAGAACTTTTGTGCATGTTCAAAACTTTATTTTCTCCGCCGATCACCGGCGATCACCGACGATTACCGACGATTACCAGCGTTCACCAGCGTTCACACAACGCTCTTCTGGCGCTATACCAGCGACCACGGACGATTACCAACGTTTCCTCAAACGCTGACCAGAACGTGAGGGTGTGACGGGGCCTTTAAGGAAAAGTCTTAACGCAGCTTTATGAGAGGAAAACACTTAATGTAAGATAACTTCCGTAATAGTAGGATTTAGGTTTTGATATTTTGACAGGTGAAAGTGCTAATGACAAGACATATGCCAGAGACATTTGGTGATTATTGATCGCTGTTTTGGAACTTTAAGTTACGTTAAGCCTTTTCACATATCGTTTTAGACCGTCCCTTTCATCGATAGCCTGTGTGGTGGTGCTGTGTTGTGCTGTTACTTCACTACATGGACGCTGCTTTACCAACTATGGTCAACTTGGAAATTGGCTGCGACAATCTGATCTGCCTAAATGAGATAACGCATAAAGTGACTGCCTCCGTGACGTCCGTCTGACTAGAACAACCGTGTCTATCACCGTGTGATAGACACGGTTCGCCACTGATATATACCATTACTAATACTAATAACAAAACATATTGCACTATAGTATATAATAGCAGTGTATTAGTAGTATTAGTGGTTTACTGACTGGCTGAGCTGGTACGCAGAAAGCACAGTACAGGGTATATTATTATATATTAAATAGTAGTATATTAGTAGCATGTGAGCCGTAGTATTGGTTGTATTAGTTCGAGCATCAGTAGTATATTTACCGAGCTGGTGCGTAGGTGGTCGTAGTAAACTTCCTCGATGGCCTGGAAGTAGATCATTGCTTTCAACTTCCTCTCGTCAGAATTTAGAAAACACACATATATTGCGTCAAACACACTCACTGCATCACACACATACTTATTACGTCACACACATTACATAACACACACAGACACACACAAACAAACACACACATATAACATCACACATTTATTACATCACACAGATACTTCTTTTTTTACACACATTACATCACACACACAAACACACACACACGCACACACACACACATTACATCACACATTGATGACATTGTCTAACCATAATTGTCTAACCTAGTGGTCTAACCAGTAGGCTAGTGGTCTAACCAGTAGACTAGAGGTCTAACCAGTAGGCTAGTGGTCTAACCAGTAGGCTAGTGGTCTAACTAGTAGACTAGTGGTCTGACCTGTAGGCTAGTGGTCTAACCAGTAGGCTAGTGGTCTGACCAGTGGGCTAGTGGTCTGACCTGTAGGCTAGTGATCTAACCAGTTGGCTAGTAGTCTAACAACTAGACCAGTGGTCTAAACTGTAGGCTAGTGGTCTAACCAGTAGGCTTGTGGTCTGACAAGTAGGCTAGTGGTCTAACCAGTGGGCTAGTAGTCTAACCACTAGACAAGTGGTCTAACCAGTAGGCTAGTGGTCTGATCTGTAGGCTAGTTGTCTAACCAGTAGACCAGTGGTCTTACCTGTAGGCTAGTGGTCTAACCAGTGGACTAGGACAACCAAGATGGCGGCGCGTAAACATTGCAACGCCCAGCGTAATATACTAATATATAATATATATAATATATATATAATTCTTAGTCTGTTCACACAGAACAGTCTTGCTCTCATCACAAACACCCGACACAATCTTTTTGGAATTGGATTACATCATTCTGGCAACTTAATCGGCGATCTTGAACTCCATGCTGAAACTCCGGTGAATCTCACCCCAGCACGACCGGCTGACCAGACCCATCGCCCGCAGAGGAAACGTAAACACAGGAGAGGAAGCCGCGGAGGGCTACGCGCTACGCGCTAGGCTAAGAGCTAACCCACATTGCCCGTTGCTACCCAGCGTTTTCCTCGCCAACGTACGATCTCTGACGAACAAAATCGATGAACTGCGGCTGCGGATTATCAACCATAAATGCACGGATTGCAACGTGATGATTTTCACAGAAACATGGCTTAACAGCGGAATCGCAGACAGTGCTATTGAACTAACGGGGCTCACTCTACACAGAGCAGACAGATCAGCTGAGGGCTCCGGTAAAACCAGGGGTGGAGGCTTGTGTATCTATTATAACAAGGCTTGGTGCACAGACACTACCATCATCGAGAGCCACTGCTCTGCTAACGTAGAATACCTAATGGTTAAAAGTAGACCCTTTTACCAACCAAGGGAATTTACAGCCACCATCATAACTGCGACTTACATACCTCCAGATGCTAATGCTAAGCTAGCTATGAAGGAACTGTACTCTGCTATTAACAAGCAACAGAACTCCCACCCAGAGGCAGCCTTTTTCAATCATGCCAACTTAAAGACTGTGCTCCCCAAATTTTATCAGCATGTCTCCTGTTCTACAAGAGGAGACAGAACATGCGAACAAAGCGTGTGAGGGGGTTTAACGTTAAACGTTGAAGAACGCTGGTCTCCATGAGAACTTTTGTGCATGTTCAAAACTTTATTTTCTCCGCCGATCACCGGCGATCACCGACGATTACCGACGATTACCAGCGTTCACCAGCGTTCACACAACGCTCTTCTGGCGCTATACCAGCGACCACGGACGATTACCAACGTTTCCTCAAACGCTGACCAGAACGTGAGGGTGTGACGGGGCCTTTAAGGAAAAGTCTTAACGCAGCTTTATGAGAGGAAAACACTTAATGTAAGATAACTTCCGTAATAGTAGGATTTAGGTTTTGATATTTTGACAGGTGAAAGTGCTAATGACAAGACATATGCCAGAGACATTTGGTGATTATTGATCGCTGTTTTGGAACTTTAAGTTACGTTAAGCCTTTTCACATATCGTTTTAGACCGTCCCTTTCATCGATAGCCTGTGTGGTGGTGCTGTGTTGTGCTGTTACTTCACTACATGGACGCTGCTTTACCAACTATGGTCAACTTGGAAATTGGCTGCGACAATCTGATCTGCCTAAATGAGATAACGCATAAAGTGACTGCCTCCGTGACGTCCGTCTGACTAGAACAACCGTGTCTATCACCGTGTGATAGACACGGTTCGCCACTGATATATACCATTACTAATACTAATAACAAAACATATTGCACTATAGTATATAATAGCAGTGTATTAGTAGTATTAGTGGTTTACTGACTGGCTGAGCTGGTACGCAGAAAGCACAGTACAGGGTATATTATTATATATTAAATAGTAGTATATTAGTAGCATGTGAGCCGTAGTATTGGTTGTATTAGTTCGAGCATCAGTAGTATATTTACCGAGCTGGTGCGTAGGTGGTCGTAGTAAACTTCCTCGATGGCCTGGAAGTAGATCATTGCTTTCAACTTCCTCTCGTCAGAATTTAGAAAACACACATATATTGCGTCAAACACACTCACTGCATCACACACATACTTATTACGTCACACACATTACATAACACACACAGACACACACAAACAAACACACACATATAACATCACACATTTATTACATCACACAGATACTTCTTTTTTTACACACATTACATCACACACACAAACACACACACACGCACACACACACACATTACATCACACATTGATGACATTGTCTAACCATAATTGTCTAACCTAGTGGTCTAACCAGTAGGCTAGTGGTCTAACCAGTAGACTAGAGGTCTAACCAGTAGGCTAGTGGTCTAACCAGTAGGCTAGTGGTCTAACTAGTAGACTAGTGGTCTGACCTGTAGGCTAGTGGTCTAACCAGTAGGCTAGTGGTCTGACCAGTGGGCTAGTGGTCTGACCTGTAGGCTAGTGATCTAACCAGTTGGCTAGTAGTCTAACAACTAGACCAGTGGTCTAAACTGTAGGCTAGTGGTCTAACCAGTAGGCTTGTGGTCTGACAAGTAGGCTAGTGGTCTAACCAGTGGGCTAGTAGTCTAACCACTAGACAAGTGGTCTAACCAGTAGGCTAGTGGTCTGATCTGTAGGCTAGTTGTCTAACCAGTAGACCAGTGGTCTTACCTGTAGGCTAGTGGTCTAACCAGTGGACTAGGACAACCAAGATGGCGGCGCGTAAACATTGCCACGCCCAGCGTAATATACTAATATATAATATATATAATATATATATAATTCTTAGTCTGTTCACACAGAACAGTCTTGCTCTCATCACAAACACCCGACACAATCTTTTTGGAATTGGATTACATCATTCTGGCAACTTAATCGGCGATCTTGAACTCCATGCTGAAACTCCGGTGAATCTCACCCCAGCACGACCGGCTGACCAGACCCATCGCCCGCAGAGGAAACGTAAACACAGGAGAGGAAGCCGCGGAGGGCTACGCGCTACGCGCTAGGCTAAGAGCTAACCCACATTGCCCGTTGCTACCCAGCGTTTTCCTCGCCAACGTACGATCTCTGACGAACAAAATCGATGAACTGCGGCTGCGGATTATCAACCATAAATGCACGGATTGCAACGTGATGATTTTCACAGAAACATGGCTTAACAGCGGAATCGCAGACAGTGCTATTGAACTAACGGGGCTCACTCTACACAGAGCAGACAGATCAGCTGAGGGCTCCGGTAAAACCAGGGGTGGAGGCTTGTGTATCTATTATAACAAGGCTTGGTGCACAGACACTACCATCATCGAGAGCCACTGCTCTGCTAACGTAGAATACCTAATGGTTAAAAGTAGACCCTTTTACCAACCAAGGGAATTTACAGCCACCATCATAACTGCGACTTACATACCTCCAGATGCTAATGCTAAGCTAGCTATGAAGGAACTGTACTCTGCTATTAACAAGCAACAGAACTCCCACCCAGAGGCAGCCTTTTTCAATCATGCCAACTTAAAGACTGTGCTCCCCAAATTTTATCAGCATGTCTCCTGTTCTACAAGAGGAGACAGAACATTAGACCATGTTTACACCAACAAGGCTGATGCTTACAAAGCCGTCCCCCTCCCCCACCTTGGGCAGAGTGATCATGTCTCTTTGTTCATGCTGCCACTCATCAACTGTGTGAAGCCCACCGTTAGGACAGTCAAAGTGTGGCCTGAGGGAGCAGACTCTAAGTTGCAGAACCGATTTCTGCACATGGATTGGAGCCTGTTTGCCTCCCAATCTACCCTAGACTCCCACACCGACATCGACTCCTACGCCTCCTCTGTTTTGGATTACATCAACTCCAGAATTGACACTGTCACCACCCTCAAACAGATCACAACATTCCCCAACCAGAAGCCATGGATGAACATAGAGGTCCGCCTACTCCTAAAGGCACGTGACGCTGCTTTTAGGTCGGGCGATGCACTGGCCTACTGTTTAGCCAGGGCTAATCTGAAAAAGGGCATCAAGCAGGCCAAGCTCAAACACAAGCGAAGGGTTGAAGACCACTTCAACAATTCCGATCCCCGACGCATGTGGCAGGGCATCCAGGCCATCATGGATTACAGACCCTCCAACAACTCCCCCCAACCACCGACTTATCCCTCCCTGACAAACTCAATAATTGTTTTGCCCGCTACGACCGGAACAACCCCGAACTGCCCACCAGGGCTACTCTCCCCGTTGACCACCAACCCCTCACCCTATTCCCCACAGACGTGCGTGCGGCACTGAGCAGAACAAATGTGTATAAGGCAGCTGGTCCTGATGCCATCCCTGGTCGCATGCTCAGGAACTGCGCTGAGCAGCTGACCGAGGTCCTTACTGACATTTTCAACTTGTCACTAGCTCTGGCAGTTGTCCCCGTGTGCTTTAAAACCACCTCCATTGTGCCAGTTCCAAAACACTCCTCTGCAGCGAGCCTCAACGACTTCCGCCCTGTTGCACTCACCCCCATCATCATGAAGTGCTTTGAGAGGCTGGTCCTGGCTCACCTCAAATCTGGCTTGTCACCCTCACTAGATAAATACCAATTTGCCTACCGTGAGAACAGGAGCACGGAGGACACCATTTCCTCAACTCTCCGCTCTCTCCCACCTGGATGAGAGCAACACCCACGTGAGAATGATGTTCATAGAATTCAGCTCAGCATTTAACACCATCATCCCCTCCAAACTCATCTTCAAACTTGGTGACCTCATGAAAACCAAGAACCTTGACATCAACCCCTCAGTTTGTAACTGGTTACTAGACTTCCTAACCAACAGACCCCAGTCAGTCAGGTTAGACCATCTCACCTCCTCCACCCTCACACTAAACACTGGCATTCCACAAGGCTGTGTGCTGAGCCCTCTCCTCTACTCCCTCTTCACCCACGACTGCACTCCTATACATGGTACAAACACCATCATCAAGTTTGCTGACGACACAACGGTGGTGGGCCTCATCCTACAGCCTACAGGGAGGAGGTCCAGCACCTGGTGGCGTGGTGCGCTGACAACAACCTGGCCCTCAACACCAAGAAGACCAAGGAGCTCATTGTCGACTTCAGGAAGACCAGAGCTGGCGCACACGCCCCCATCCTCATCAATGGAGTGGAGGTTGAGCGTGTCTCCAGCTTCAAATTCCTGGAGGTCCACATCTCCAAGGACCTCTCCTGGTCCCTCAATACTGCCTCACTGGTAAAGAAGGCTCACCAGCGTCTCTTCTTCCTGAGGAGACTGAGGCAAGCCCACCTGTCACCTCAGATTCTGGTGAACTTTTACTGGTGTGCTATTGAAAGAATCCTCACCAACTGCATCACAGTGCGGTACGACAACTGCACTTTTCCGACCGGAAAGGGCTGCAGAGGGGGGTGAAAACCGCCCAACGCATCGTTGGACTACCCCTCCCTGCAATAAACACTACCCACCACAAACGGTGTCTGAGGAAGGTACAAAAAATAGTGGATGACCCCTCTCACCCCAACCATGGACTTTTTGCCTTCCTCCCCTCCGGGAGGCGCTATAGAAACCTCTGTTCCAAGTCAAGCAGGCTTAGGAACAGCTTCTTCCCCTCAGCTGTCATCTCCCTGAACTCTGCACCACGAAGACAGCCCCCCCCCCTGCTGCCACGCCTCTGCTGCCCCCCCCCCCTGCTGCACCCCCCCTGCTGCCCCCCCCCCCCCCCGGCTGCCCGTCCCTGCTGACGCCCCTTCTGCTGCCCCCCCCTGCTCAGGCCCCTGCCCCACACCTCTGCTCAACACCTATAACAATCACCACCAATGTCTCTGACTAACTGGAAAAAAAGAACTACCTTCCTCTCTATAGTTTACATATGTATTACTAAGATACCTGTTTACTGTACCTGCAATATATATTAAAATCTGTTGATAGAACTGCTCCTACTCCCATACATTTACATCTATATATTTATATCCTGCTTACAATAATAGCATACCCCTGATCACTACGTTAAATGATCACTTACCTGTATATACATATACCTATTATTATGCTCATATCACATTTATACCTAGACTGTCTTTTGACCTGTAAATTTAAACTGTAAATTATACTATATTACCATGCACTTTACTGCAACATTTGCACTCTAGTTAGATGTTAAATTTGTTTCACTGTACTGTACTTGTGCTGTGCAATGACAATAAATTTTAATCTAATCTAATCTAATCTAATCTAACTAGTGGTCTGACCTGTAGGCATGTGGTCTAACCAGTGGACTAGTGGTCTGACCTGTAGGCAAATGGTCTAACCTGTATTGGAGGCTAGTGGTCTAACCAGTGGACTAGTGGTCTAACCTGTATCGTAGGCTAGTCTCCGGTGGTCCATGTCAAAGAGGAACCATCTCCTCTTCCAGGTTTTGACGCGACCTCCCTGCTTGGTGAGGAAGCCAGCGCACCGGCGGCTGGTCATGCGTAGGCCTGGGCATCCTGACACGCCATGACCCAGCGACTCCATGTGTGCACGCAGGTCAAAGATCAGAGCCAGGAAGAAGGGAAGGTTGCGCTGTCGAAAAGAAAAAAAAGCTGTTTATAAAGCTTTATTATTCCTCTTTCTGAGTTCAGCAGCTAAGGGTTAGACAGTAAATACAGAATCTCACTACCCTGGCACTGACCTCATCTGAAGTGATCTGATTGGTGGGTATCTCCGGTGAGGCGGCGCCTGAGGTGGAGGGCACAGGGCTCTTAGAGTGGGGTCTGTCTGGAGGATGAAGAATGTATTTTCTGGGAGAACTAGGCTCCTTCTGCCTCCTCCTCTCTCGTTCTGTCTCCTCCTTCTCCTCTTCCTCCTCCTCCACCTCCTCAAACACCAACCTCCGCTGCACCTTCTGCAAAATCACAGTATAGAAAATAAGTAGCAGCATGCATATATATAGTAAAGTATAGTGTGCCTAGTATTGTGTGCCTAGCATATCCAGCCTAGCTTAGTGTATCTAGCCTAGTGCTTCATAAACGGCTTAGCGTATGTAGCCTAGTGGAGCATACCTAGCCTAACGTTGCGTATTGTGCCTAGCATGCCTAGCGTAGCGTGTGTTTGTGGTGGCTCTATGCTTCAGGCTCACCCTCTCTCTTAGCAGCCTCTCCCTCTCAGCCCTTGCAGCCTGCAGCCTCCTGTCCATCTCCAGCAGGTCGTCTAGCCCCAGGGACGGACTACAGCAGCAGTAGAACACAGGGCTTAGTTTTTAATAACGGTATAACAGGATATAGATATATATATAACATGGCATAACAAGGTATAACAGGGTATAGCAGAGTATAGAAGAGAATAGCAGGGCATAGAGGTGCATAGCAGGGTACAACAGGATATACAGAGGGATAACAGGGTGTAGAGGGGTATAACAGTGTATAACAGTGTATAGCATGGTTTAAACACGGTACAGCAGGGTAGACCAGTGTAAAGCAGGGTATAGCAAGGCATAGAGGGGTATAACAGGGCATAGAGGGGTGTGACAGGGTATAGAGGGGTGTAACAGGGTATAGATAAGATTAGATTAGATTCAAATAGAGAGGTGTAACAGCGTATACAAAGGTATTGAGCGATATAACAGGGTATAGTGGGGTATAATAGGGTATAGAGGGGTGTAACAGGGTATAACAAGGTAAAGAGGGGTGTAACATTGTATAGAGGGGTGTAACAGGGTATAGAGGGGTATCACAGAGAGAGACATTTTTCATTATGAGAGGGTTTAAACTTACTAATATTAGCAAGAAACTGAAATGGAAAGGTTTGTAGACATTTGAGAACCTCTGGCTCAGACCAAAGACCAAATTCAGCCCTGCCCTTATATGGGGGCAGCCCTGCCCAAATAGGATTTTAAGCCCTGTCCAAATCTGGACATTCACCATGCTTTCTTTCAAAATGATTTGTATTGGTTTTATAGCAGATACAGTAACAAGTGGCAGTTTCTAACAATAACAATAACAAAACCATATACATAGATAGATCATAATAAATCATAATAATAATTAATCAAAATAATAAAAGAAAATAATATTAATAATCATTTAAAAAAAACAGCCATACAGGGTAGTAGTTTCTATAAAAACACCATATATTAGAAGGCTCAAGAGTGCCTGGCTATAATGAGTTGAATGTTGGAAGTCAAGGGCGAGAGCACCATCCAGCTAAGGCTCCACCACAATGTTAGGCCTTTGAATATATTCAAGAATCACCTTGAGCTGAGAGAGGCCTGTCCTGGTGATGGTTGTCATGGAGATGGTTGCCGTGGGGATGTTGCCCCACGGCAACATGATGTTGTTGTTGGAGGTCAGGTGACTGGAGGTCAGGTGACTGGAGGTCAGGTGACTGGAAGGAGAGAGGAGTGTAGAGGGAGGGGAAGAGGATTAAACACACCCTGACTAGCGTGCACACAGCACTGTATGTGTGTGTGTGTGTGTGTGTGTGTGTGTATACTATATATTACAGTGTTACTATATGACTACTCCTTTACAATGTACACAATGCCAGATAGTTCGCCAAGTACTTCTTATAAAGACACCCTTTAAAATAGTACTTAATGACCTGTCTCTGTATTCAATGTCTAAGGACCTGTCTCTGACTCTCTATCCCCTACCTGCTTCTTATGGACCTGTTTCTGTCTAACCCCTACCAGTCCTTAATGACCTGTCTCTGACTGTCTAACCCCTACCTGCTTCTTATGGACCTGTTTCTGTCTAACCCCTACCCGTCCTTAATGACCTGTCTCTGTGTTCACTGTCTAACCCCTACCTGTTTCTTAATGACCTGTCTCTGTGTTCACTGTTTAACCCCTACCTGTTAGTTAATGACCTGTCTCTGTGTTCACTGTTTAACCCCTACCTGTTAGTTAATGATCTGTCTCTGTGTTCACTCTCTAACCCCTACCTGCCCCTAATGACCTGTTTCTGTATTCACTGTCTTTGTTGTGATTCCAGCGTCACACCACTCTCATCTCCAGCCACGCTCCTCTGCCTCCCCCGCCTGGCCACCTGGGGTTACTACACCCAGAACACTCCGTCCCAGAAGACCGGAGTCACGTCAGCGCACCTGTTCCCTATTCCCAATCAGGCTCCCTATTTAGTCTCCACTCCCCTGTCACTCGTTGCCAGAACTTTCCCGTTGCTCAACCCGAGACTCTCTGGCAATACTCCTGTGGTGTAAATCAAGAAAATGCATGTGTATTTCATATGAATACTACATATATTTGGATAAATTTAGAAGTGTGTATTCATGTGTTAAAAGGGTTCCCATGTACCCCATCCTTTAGATAATTAGAGTGATGGCACAAATGTATTAAAGATAACGATCAAGAAGCACGGTCTGGTGGGGAAATGACGACCAGGACCACGCGAAGACCAGACAGAGTTTCAACGGGTTGAATAGGTGTTGGATCCGAGAAGCGGGAGACTTTCGGGTGAACTACTGTACAGCGAACTGGTTATCCGGTCTGTCGGGTGGAGATCTCGGGCTCCCTATTCCATGGAATATTGTATTGAAATGTATTGTATCAAAGCAGTCTTAATAAAATATTTTATTATTCTAAATTCACAGTTAATATGTGTATCCGAGGATCAGACAATAGAGCAAAGATCTGAACACGACACTCCTCCGTGGTTCCCCGTGAAGAACCTGTCCCGATCTTCCATGGATTCCTGGTATTTCCTCGTTGGACTATTTTTCTTGTTGGATTTTTCAACTTATCTTTTTACCCCCTGGATGTTTTTGTGTTTGTTTTTGGACTTCATCCTTCTCCCCGCAGCACGTTATACAACACCCCCTGTTTGGATTTCCCTTTGGCACTCACGTAAGTCGCATTACACATTGTAATATTACTATTTACACACACACAGTTGATTGTTCACACTTCATAGCATTATTTTCATTGGAGCAATATCCTACA
>CM051006.1:3889770-3904770 GCA_027704905.1 Muraenolepis orangiensis
TATTGCTCTTTTCTGTGCTGATTTTTGCATTTTATAAATTGCATTTTTTATTTTTATTTTATATTCCTTATTCTATTTTTTATTCTATTTTTATCTATTTTTATCTATTTTTATTTTATCTTATTCTATAACTGCTGTCTGTCGTCGGGTATTGCACACAAGAATTTCACATCACTGCTTTATACTAAACTGTAAACTGTGAAGTGACAATAAACTTGACTTGACTTGACTTGACTTGACTCTCTCTATATCTCTCTCTATAGCTCTCTCTCTATATCTCTCTATATATCTCTCTCTCTATATCTCTCTCTGTATCTCTCTCTATATCTCTCTCTATAACTCTCTCTATATCTCTCTCTATATCTCTCTCTCTATAGCTCTCTGGGACTCAGCTCAGCTCAGCTCAGATGCTAAATCGTACCCAAAACGGACACAAGTAGCGAGGAGGTCTGGGTGTAGCAGGTAACACGGCGGAAAGGTAAACCCTGTTCATTTGCATATACTGCATATACTGACGAGAGGAAGTTGAAAGCAGTGATCTATTTCCAGGCCATCGAGGAAGTTTACTACGACCACCTACGCACCAGCTCGGTAAATATACTACTGATGCTCGAACTAATACAACCAGTACTACGGCTCATATGCTACTAATATACTACTATTTATTATATAATAATATACCCTGTACTGTGCTTTCTGTGTACCAGCTCAGTAAGTAAACCACTAATACTACTAATACACTGCTTTATATACTATAGTGCAATGTGTTTTGTTATTAGTATTAGTAATGATATGTATTAATATCTTGTGTATTAAGTCTCCGAGGCACTGGTGGATGTTTTGGCTTCATGAATAATGCTCTATAAAATTGGCATGTTATTATTATTATTATTATTATTATTAATAAGATGTATTAGCATTAGTAGTAATATATATGTATATCTTAAGTGTGTGTATTATTAGTCTCCCAAGCCCAGTCTAACGTTCTGTGTGAAGACCTACGAGCGTCTCTTCTTCCTGTATATGACATGGATGAAAGTTGCCACTGACAGAACTTTTAAAACTAATACATACATATGTTGGGTTAATGTGTGTAATACTTCATAAATTAATAGACAAAAATGGTTTATGTATATGGTGATATACATTCTATCTGGGGTTAATAATGTAAAAAATGTCTTGTAAATATAAATGACGAAAACTGATACAATTAAAATGAAATAAAAATAAAATATTGTCCTTGGCCCAAATGGCTTTACCAGTTAGATCTACAATATAATACACCATGTTCAACTTAGTACATTGTATTGACTCACATATTTAAAAAAGCCTCTATTTGTGAATTTGTTCTTCTTCCCACTTCCCCCTGAAACCCGACGCGGTCTCCATGGTTAAGAACTTCCTTTTCACATTGCTCTAATCTAGTCTCTGTATCTCTGTAGCTAGTGTATAGTTAGGTAGAATGAAGGTGTTGCTAGTGTGTCTAGTGTGTAGTTTGTTTCACTTAAGGTGTGGCTAGTGTAGGCCTATACTTGGTGGTATGAAGGTGGCTTCCACCAATGGTTGTATACCAGGCTGTAGTCCTGTGCATTTAACTACATTACATTACATTAGATTAGATTGAAATTGATTGTCATTGTACAGCACAAGTACAGTACAGCGAAAGGAATTTGGCATCTAACCAGAGCGCAAATGTTGCAGTAAAGTGCATGGTAATATATAATGTACAGTTGTTTATTAATATGTAAAAACAGTCTACTAAAAAAACTACAACTAAAAACAGGTAGAGTAGAGTAGATATGAGATATGTGCAGAATTCTAGGTATATATATATATATACAAGGTAAGTATACAAGTGTAAACAGGTAGTGAGCAGGGGTGTGCAGTTGGATCCAAATATAAATATATATAAATGTATACACAGCAGGTAGTGAGCAGGGGTGTGTAGTTATATCAGCAGTTGACGATAAATATATATATATACGGTAAGTACAGTAAAAATATACATGACTATCATACAGGTATGTAAATGATAAATATGTAAACTATAAATATATAAACTGTAGGTAGAGGTAGGGAGTTATGATACAGTGCAAGGCTGTTGAAGACATTGATGGTGAAAGGGTATTGTCAGCAGGGTTCAGAGTTCATATGTTGGGCAGCAGATGGGGGGGGGGGGCTGTGGTACAGAGTTCAGATTGGGGGGGGCTGTCATCGTGGTACAGAGTTCAGAGAGATGACAGCTGAGGGGAAGAAGCTGTTCCTAAGCCTGCTTGACTTGGAACAAATGTTTATATAGGGCCCCCCGGAGGGGAGGAGGGCAAACAGTCCATGGTTGGGGTGAGAGGGGTCTTTGACAAGTTTTTGTGCCTTCCTCAGACACCGTTTGTGGTGGGTAGTGTTTATTGCAGGGAGGGGTAATTCAACTTGTACCAAGATAGGTCCTCAGAGATGTAGACCCCCAGGAATTTGAAGCTGGAGACACGCTCGACCGCCGCCCCGTTGATGAGGATGCGTGTGCGCCAGCTCTGGTCTTTCTGAAGTCCACGATCAGGTCTTCTTGGTGTTGAGGGCCAGGTTGTTGTCAGCGCACCACGCCACCAGGTGCTGGACCTCCACCCTGTAGGCTGCCTCATCGTTGTTCTTGATGAGGCTCACAACCGTTTCGTCTGAAAACTTAATGGTGTTTGTACCATGTACAGGACTGCAGTCGTGGGTGAAGAGGAAGTAGAGGAGAGGGCTCAGCAAACAGCCCTGGCTGAGGGTGGAGGAGGTGAGATTGTCTAACCTGACTGACTGGGGTATGTTGGTTAGGAAGTCCAATAACCAGTTACAAACAGAGGGGTTAATGTCAAGATTCTTGGTTTCCATGAGGTCACCAAGTTTGCGGATGAGTTTGGAGGGGATGATGATGTTAAATGCTGAGCTGAAGTCGATGAACAGCATTATCATGTGGGTGTTGCTCTCATCCAGGTAGGAGAGAGCAGAGTGAAGGGCTGAGGAGATTGGTCCTCCGTGCTCCTGTTTTCATGGTAGGCAAATTGGTGTTCATCCAGTGAGGGTGAGAGGCCAGATTTGAGGTTAGCCAGGACCAACCTCTCAAAGCACTTCATGATGATGGGGGTGAGTGCAACAGGGCGGAAGTTGTTTAAGTAGCCTTACACACTTCAGAATAATCCCAGAATATTATTCAGTGTGATAAAACCGCCATCACCCCCATGTCCTCTACCTAGTAACCCTAACCATATCTTTACCCAGGTAACCCTATCTTTACCCATTTAACCCTAAACTAACACAATATTAACTCAGGTAACCCTAACCCTAACTTCATCCATAACCCTTTACCCACATAAAGGAGACACAATATGTAGAGTAACCTGCAGGGATTAGGCTGTTTCAGTAAGGGATAACGTAGTACACGTCAGAATAATCCTAGAATATTATTTAGTGTGAAAGTGTCACGGCTGGGTGTAGGTGGGACCCAAAAGCAGAGTGAACAGAAGTCAGGTAGGACAGGTGTTTTAATGATCGGCGCAGACGCCGATTAACGCGAGCAAAGGCAGAGGTACAGACAGGGAAAACCCAGAAACGTGGTCAAGGCAAGCAGGTAACGGGATGTCCAGGGTGGAGGCAGAGGTTTAAAAACGCAAGTCAAAAACAAGGTTGTTATCCAGGCAATGGTCAAAAGACAGAGGATCAATAAACAATACGTTTATTGATACGTGAAACTTAGCTTGATACAGACGTGAGGCTTTCTGAGAACCAGGGTGATAATCCAGCAATGAGTAACACACAATAGCTTAAATACAGCTTGGTGAATGAGGTGTGATTGAGAACAGGTGAGTCCAGTATGACACGACCGACCGACCGGAAGTTACGTACTGGCATTCGGAACGGAGTCGTGACATCGCCGATCCAGGAAGCCCTACAACTAGGAGCGGGAAGAGCTGGGTTGGACCGTGACAGAAAGTGTGTAAAACCGCCATCGCCCCCTTGTCCTATCGCCTCGGCCGATAAGTGTGAAGGGTTTTCACAGAGTTGAGAAAATTAGATCGAACATGAGCTCATAGCTTTCCTTCTGCTTTTCTGCATGCCATGGTCCGACCTCTTAAAGAAGCTTCCACCCCTCTGATACATTTGAAAGGTTTTGGTGAAAAATGTATATCTTTTTTTATTGCACTATCAGGAGAACCTGCTTGCCTTAAGGTTATAAACAACCAGCTTCTTACGTGTGGCAGGGAGAGATCTCCATCTTAAAGTTTAGACCTGCGTTCAGCCTTTGAATCATGGCAGAAATATTCTTTTCAAATGTACTTTTAACAGTATTAACAGAGAACAGTATCAACAGAGATCATTACTACATGCGTGAAGCCGTGAACCATATTAACAGTATTCACAGAGAACAGTATTAACATTATAAACCGAGAATGGTATTTACAGGGTTAACATTACATCGACCAGTATTAACAGAGAACAGTATTAACAGTATTAAGTAGTTAACTATAAGGATATTGTTTTGTTAAACCTTTTATCTTTATCTTCTTCCTGAATGTAAGCTCATCTCTAATCCTTCATGTCGTTTTGAATCTCTTCCTCATGTTCTTTTCTCACCCAGTGTTGAACAGAAGTTAAGTAGTTGAGGAAAAGTACTTTTCACAAACGTCCACGTAATTCTCCACTCTATCAAGTAAGTCCACTCTTTTGTTTCTCTGTCTGTTTGTTAGAACAAAGGAACATATATACTGTTTACATGTGCCGTATGTATGTATATACTGTATATATATATATATATATATATATATATATATATATATACTGTATATATAATTAGTCTTTTGGACATACATGTTGTTTATCTTCTGAATATTGGTATTATTTGATGGAAAATTATAGTTTCGTAGTCATGGAAAAAGTAGTGCTAGTCTTACTGGTATTTGGAATAGATTACAGAATGACACATTTATTTTTCAAATAACTTTACAAATAACTAAACACATACATGTTTTTTAAATACTAATACTAATTACTTTTATGGTTGCACTTTAGTGTTGCACAGAGCACCTTTAGTGTAGTACTATATTTAGTGTATTACTGGAGTTAATGCTGTCCGCTGTAGTTTAAATGATGAGATGAGAATGATGGTTTGTATTTCTCCTGATGAAGAACTGGGGAGAACATGACTGGATCCTGGAGACTATTTCTGCTCTGTGGTCTCCTGCAAGGTGAAGATAACTCTCTATCACTCATATCTCTCTTAATACCTGTAGTACTCTGCTAATAGTTGTTGAGTACTACATTTTTACTGTGAAAACATGTCATTCATGACTTTTGAAATGTACGAATAAAACAAAAAAATACAAATAATTGTAATTGTAACACGTATTATTATTATTCTTTATAATAATAATCACAGTCATAATAATCACGATCATAACAATCATAATCAACAACAACAATAGTTATACTTCGAGGTATTTGAGTTAAATGATCTCGTGTTGTTAGGGAATTCAATGTTACATTTAAATATTGAGTCAAAGTTTCTACATCTTTGGTTTTGTCAACATCTTGTTTTAAAGGTGCCGGGTGCCAAACTGGAACAAATAAGGTCCTATTTGCCACAAATGTGATGCCAGCGATTGGATCCTGTGTGACCGTTCCTTGTCACTTCACCTTGGAGAAACGGTTTGAGGAGGACCTAATACCTGAATGTAAACCAATATGGAGAAAAGGAAACAAGGGCCCAGTGCTGCCCAATCTCACTAAAGAAAGTACAGGTGGAATGTCTGTGACATTCAGGGGAAACCTCACAGCGTACGACTGTACTACAACCTTCTATAACGTAGATAATGGTTCATATTATTTCAGATTGGAATGTCCAAATAAGTTACAATGGAACTTTGTAGATGAACCACTGACCATTCAGTTCAAGGGTAAGTGAAATGTGTGTGTGTCTGAAACAACCATGTACCACAAGCCCTACCAAATGATGCTGATCGCTGGTGATGCTTGGGTCTCCCATAGTAACTGTTCTGAATTGATCTGGTACCCAGGGGACCTTCCTGCGCCTCTTTTAACACACCCCAAAGAGCAGGTGGTGGAGGGGACCCTTGTGGAGTTGGGGTGCTCTGCCCCATCCCCCTGTCACCCCCACCCCACCATTGTGACATGGACCCCCACCCTGGGCCTCAGCACCCAGCTCCAACGGGACAATGAGGTTACCTCCACCCTGACCTTCACAGCCTCCCACCGTTACCACGGCAACAATGTTTCCTGCACTGCAATCTACTTCAAACAATCCCAGGGCAAAAACGTGACCATAAGTAGAAGTTACCAACTCAGTATCTCATGTGAGTTAATGTTCTACCGTTTCAACCAAAAGACAATTCATAGAATTTTATATATATATATATATATATATATATAATATGTAATTATATAAAAATAAATAATATAATAAAATGTGTTTTTCCCGCTTTAATATTGTTCGTGATTTGTTTATTATATAATTCTAATGTATTCAGAACAGTTAACCAACATGAGACATGAGCTGAAGGTATGACTCCGGTTGGTCTCTCTCAGTTTCCCCCAGGAACACCTCTGTGTCCGGCAGCCCGTGTCATCCAGCCAGAGAGGGCGGCTGCCTCAACCTGACCTGCACCAGTCATGCCAACCCTCCGGTCAGCGAGTTCACCTGGTACAGAATACACGGAGAACGTATCCTTCAGATCGGCAATGGATCTGCTCTGTCCATCCAGCTGTTTAACACCAACAACTGGTTCTTCTGTGAAGTCTTGAATGGCATTGGCACTGAAAAGTCTAATGTCTACAAGATCGACATTCAAGGTAAGTGGACTCAAAACTAGGAACAACCCCTTAAGCTTGGTATTGTCGTGATAAAAACGTTTCCTAAAAACGTCACCACCAGCTGTGATGCCTCACACCTTGTGGTAAAATAGGGGCCCTTTAAAATGTATTTTGATATAGGTATCTACTCCACATGCTGGCAAAAGAGCTTATCTAATGACCATCAAATCCGCTTCTTCTGAAACAAGCATATTGTCATCAGATCCAGACACCACCTGTTCCCACCCAGACCTACTGCCCTGGATAGCCGCTACTGGTGTGTTATCCTTGGTTCTGCTGTTTACAGCAGTGTGCGCTGTGAGGTATGTTGACTGCTAGCCAGTGATTCCATTTCATTTCACATTCCATTTTCACTTTCTAATTGCCCTTATTGAATAATTAACATTCAGTCACACCGAGTTGATGATCTGAATTAAAACCACTTCCCTACTCCCACTGGCCAGTGGGATTAAGTAATTTGACCATTATCAGATTCTTCTTGTTCTTCTTCTTATTCTTCCTCTTCTTTTCTGCTTCTGTTTACATTCCAGAGCTTGGAAGGTGGCCAACCAAATACAACGTTGTAGCAACGATGCTACGATCAACCAAGGTCCACCCTACAAAGAGGACACCCAGGTAACCCTAACCCTATCTATGCCCAGGTTATCCTGGTTATCCTAACCCAAGCCTATCTGGACCCAGCTTACCCTAACCCTAACTCTACCAAGGTCACCCTAACTATACCCAGGTTAACCTAACCCTGTCTGTACCAACGTAACTCTAACCCTATCTACACCCAGGTAACCCTAAACTAACCCTTTATTACCTTGGTAACTCTTACCCTAACTATATCCAGGTAACCCTAATCTTTACCCACATAAGGGAGAAACAATATGTAACCTGCAGGGATTAGGCTGTTTAGTGAAGGAACAGGTAGTATTACATTTGACGTATCACTGTAGTTAGAAACCACCAGGTTAGAAATGGGGGTTTATTTACAGATATATATTAGTGCTGTCAATAGATCAAAATAATTGGATTAACAGTTTAAAAGAAACATATTTACTTGTAGTTTTGTGTCAGGAACGAACTATGGACCCGAACCCAAAAGCACGATTCGAGACAAAAATATCAAAATAAAGAGTTTTTACTGATGAAAAGTACAACACAAAAATCACTTGGATGAGGGAACAGCTTAAAGCTCAAATGCAAAAGACCAAATAACAAAAAGCTGACAATGGCCAGAAACAAACTGCTGGTTCTCTGGCATGAAACAAGGCCAACAGGCCCAGAACATCCATAATAAGTTCATATTAAGCAGACAACTGCATCAATTATCTGTTACACAATAGCTTGCCTGTACATTGTTTGTAAAGAAACATGCAAATGAATCTCATGCAAATGAATGTTGCAACAAGTAGGCCACTTTAAGAAACTGAATAACAAAGTGCCAAAGTGAACAATCCTTTTTCACATTCTTAGCTGTAAAATGACATTGAAACAGTTTAAACTTTTATGGCGTGAGTCCAGTCAACAGGTTTATGTAGTGTATTGTTCTTTTTAGTGGTGTGTCGTTCGTGAACAAATGGGTCTTAACGAACGGGTATTTTCAGTGAACGACTCGTTCATTCCCATATTTCATCTCGTTCGTTCGTTGACTTAGTTTTAATTTTTTTAAAGTGCCTCGCGGGCAGGATCGCTCCGCGGTGGAGTGATTCGACTGTGAGTGGACTCGGAGCACTAGGGAGGGCTGTAGCCCAAAGAGTGACATTAGGCATTCTTATTGGTCGAGCTAGGCACCTGAGTCATCGAGGAGGTGGGATAACTGTACTGAATCCACCACTCGTTCGTCATCCCTTTAGGTGAACCAATCAACGAGACTCGTTCACTGAACGACCGACAAGAGGATCGTTCACTGAACGACCGACAAGAGGATCGTTCACTGAACGACCGACAAGAGGATCGTTCACTGAACGACCGACAGGAGACTCGTTCACTGAACGACCGACAAGAGGATCGTTCACTGAACGACCGACAAGAGGATCGTTCACTGAACGACCGACAAGAGGATCGTTCATTGAACGAGTCTCCAGTGAACGAGTCTCTTGTCGGTCGTTCGTTCTTCCAGTTCTTTCCAGTTTGTTCGTTAAACGAACTGTATCTCATCTCAGCTTTTTTTTTAAATCATTTATATTTAAAATATAATATTATATATATTAGATTAGATGCAAATGTGTTGTCATTGAACAGTACAGCGAGTAAAGTACAGCGAAAAAAGGCTGCCATCTAACCAGAGTGCAAATGTTACTGTAAAGTGCATGGGAATATACAATGTACAGAGGTTAAATAAGATGTAAAGACAGTCTAATATAGGTATAGAAACGGTATAAAATAACTTTTAGAGAATGTATAAGAATAAGAATTATAGGTGTATATATATACACAGGTAAAATACAAGTATTCAACAGGTAGTGATCATGGGTATGCAATTATATCAACAGGATAAATATATATAAATGTATATACAGCAGGTAGTGAGCAGTGAGATTATGATTATGATGATTAATATATATATACGGTGATTACAGACAAACATGTACATGGCTATCATACAGGTATGTAAACAATAAATAATAACATGTAAACTATAGGTAGAGGTAGGGAGTTGTGATTACAGTGCAAGGCCATTGAAGACATCAGAGAGATGACAGCTGATTAGATCAGATAAACAAACAGAGTTCTGACCACGACATTGGCTGGAAAGTAAATGTGTGAATGAACATATACATCTACAACGAACAAACGAGAGTATTAGCCTATGATTCTGTGACAGGTTGTAAAACAAATCGTTCACCACATAAACTGCACGTGAACGACGCAGTGACTACATTTTACAAATGGAAACAAAACCTGCGTGTTAGAGAAATACATTATTTATTAAAACGTTATTCCCCCACATGCATTTATAAATCGAACACTATACAATAACTATCAACAATACCAACACATATTGAAGTGACTAAAATAACAATCGGCGTCAAAACGCGCCACAATTTGTTTATATGCTACATTCTTTCAAAGACATTCACATCCTGACTGGTTTTTTAAACATATAACATTTAATACACTCATTCAACACAATTCAAACACAATAGAACACATTTTAACTGGTTAAGCGTTAAAACCTTTCAGCTGCTAACTAAATTGCGGACTTACCAGGTCAATCCCTAATATTGAAGGAACCGGCGTCCACGTTTCTCCAACAATAATTTGATTGTCAGCTGTTCTTCCAGAGAGCTGTGATCGCCTTGTTCTACAATCTCTAAATGTAAATATATCTCAACTTAAATTTGAACACTCAGAGCGTGTCAACAACGGTTATATACCAAGTCAGTGAGGCGTTCAGGGAACCTCCGTAACGTCAGATAACCTGGGTTACAATTGAATACCCATGATCACTACCTGTTGAATACTTGTATTTTACCTGTGTATATATATACACCTATAATTCTTATTCTTATACATACTCTAAAAGTTATTTTATACCGTTTCTATACCTATATTAGACTGTCTTTACATCTTATTTAACCACTGTACATTGTATATTCCCATGCACTTTACAGTAACATTTGCTCTCTGGTTAGATGGCAGCTTATTTTCGCTGTACTTTACTTGTGCTGTGCAATGACAACACATTTGAATGTAATCTAATATATATAATATAATAATATATTTATTATTAATAAATGATATATAAAAACTGAATAATATGATATGATGTATAAAAACTGCTGATATAAGATACAGTTCATTCAACGAACGCTGCTTCGCTGCTTGAAAGAACTGGGAGAACGAACGAGTCGACAAGAGACTCGGCCGTGAGGCACTTTAATAAGTCTTCTGCAAAACTAATAATTTAAAAAAGCCAACAAAGGGAATGAACGAGTCGTTCTCGTTCACTGAAAAGACTCGTTCATTAAGACTTGTTCGTTCACACGACACACCACTATTCTTCTGCCCTTGAGAGGCTTGCTGGACTTTCAGTTCCGCTGTGTTTGCAGGACTGTGTTTGAAACGTCCAACTATTTGACGGCACTTTGCTAAAGCCCCATCAAATCCACAGTCAGGAGGGAGACAGCAACGGCCCTCTGTATAATGTGCGCTATACAGGGCATATGCTCAAAGGGACGTTTATTTGCTGCCACAATCATATTGCGAGCGCTATCAGTCCCTATAGTGGTCACTTTGTCCGTTATTTCCCAAGAGACCCCTCTCACCCCAACCATGGACTGCTTGCCCTCCTCCCCTCCGGGAGGCGCTATAGAAACCTTTGTTCCAAGTCAAGCAGGCTTAGGAACAGCTTCTTCCCCTCAGCTGTCATCTCCCTGAACTCTGCACCATGAAGACAGCTGTACTGTACTTGCTGTGCAATGACAATCAATTTGAATCTAATCTAATCTAATCTAACGGGCCTACTGCCTGCCTCTCAGATCATTACAAGGTGCGCATGAGTGCTGATAATACTGAGGGAGGAGCCGTCTAAACCGATAATATGATTAATTTGAGTTAAAGTCTCGAGATTAATCACATGCGTTAACGCGTTAACTTTTACAGCCCTAATATATATATTTATTATATACATTCATATCTCAGGTTTTCAACACAAGTAAGGAGGACATCTGTATTAACACTGGGGTGCTGATGAACACTGTTGGACCAAGAGAGGAGGCTGTTGGACTAAGAGAGGAGGCTGTTGGACCGGGAGAGGAGGCTGTTGGACCGAGAGAGAAGGCTGTTGGACCGAGAGAGGAGGCTGTTCCGGGAACAGGTTCGGTCTGGACGCACCATGATACAGCCTGCAGAGCTGAGGAGCGAGCGACAGACCCAGCACCAGACATGCAGGTGGAGGACTGTGATGTGTTGTACACAACGATATACTGGAAGAAGAAGCCAGAGCCACCTCAAGATGGAGATCTCAGCCCCTTGGTCCCTAACACTCCCTCTTTAAAGGATGACGGAAGAGTAAAGGGCTATAGGAACAAGTAAAGGGTTAGAGGGATTAGAAAAGGGTTAGAGGGATTAGTAAAGGGCTATTGTTATTAGTAAAGGGCTAGAGGGATGCGTAAAGGGTTAAAGGGATGAGTAAAGGGCTAGAGGGATTAGTAAAGGGCTATTGTTATTAGTAAAGGGCTAGAGGGATGAGTAATGGGTTAAAGGGATGAGTAAAGGGCTAGAGGGATTAGTAAAGGGCTAGAGGGATGCGTAAAGGGTTAAAGGGATGAGTAAAGGGCTAGAGGGATTAGTAAAGGGCATGAGGGATTAGTAAACAGCTAGGGGGATAAGAAAAGGGCTAGAGGGATTAGTAAAGGGATAGGGGGAGAAGTAAAGGGCTAGAGGGATTAGTAAAGGGCTAGGGGGATAAGTAAAGGGCTAAAGGGATTAGTAAAGGGCTAGGGGGATAAGTAAAGGACTAGAGGGATTAGTAAAGGGCTAAAGTGATTAGTCAATGGTTAGAGGAATTAGTAAAGGCTTTGAGGGATTAGTAAAGGGCTAGAGGGATGAGTAAAGGGCTAGAGGGATAAGTTAAGGGCTATAGTGATAAGTAAAGGGCTAGTGGGATTAGTACAGGGCTAAAGGGATTAGTAAATGGTTAGAGTGATTAGTAAAGGGTTAGAGGGATTAGTAAAGGGCTAGCGGGATTGAAAACATATATATTTTTTAAATGTGATTATTATTGTTATTATTATTATTATTATTATTATTCTTATTATTATTATTGTATAGATGGTGGTGGCTGGTTTAAGCAGCCTCATCTGGCCTGAGTTAGACTGATTGTCTTGTGAGGCTTCACACCTGTGGGTCATTGTTAATCAAGGCCCACAGGTTAAAACAGCCACCACCGCACACACTAGAGGAGAGCTCTAGCATGCACCATCTGCTCTGATCACAATGATTTAAACTCTTGTAATAAAGCAGATTCCTCATCACCCTGTGGCCTTGTCTTTGGGAGGAGCCCTTAAGCAGCCATTGGCGTGGTCTGCTCCACTGGCACCTGAACAGGGACCTGGCCGACCAGGACCAGGACACAGGGTGATGAGGAATCTGGTTTATTGCATGGTTGAATCATTGTGAAAAGAGCAGATGGTACATGCTAGAGTTCTTCCTCAAGTGTGTGTGTGGTGGCTGTTTGGACCTGTGGGCCTTGATTAACAATGACCCACAGATGTGGGGAAAAATAAATGTTTTGCAGTTAATGTTCTGCCATAGATGTGTATGGTATCTTGTTTATTTTACAGTATTATGATTTGTACTGAATATTACAAAATATGACAATCTTCTTGTGTCTGTTTGTACATTATACCAAAGACAACATTTTCGATATGGATGGCAATTACAAACTCTTTATAGCAGTTCAATTATGGGGACGCTATGCTATTATGTGAAGTCAAAGTGTAGAAGAGTAAAGTCTTACTAAAAGGGGTCACATCTTGGCTTAAACAAGAGCATAATGACCTAAAACCCAAATGGAATAATGAATCCTTTATTCAGGCATCAGGGCTCTGTAAGGAGGCAGCGTGCTGGAAATATGAAGTCCAAAGAAAATGGGCACAAAATAAGACAAAATAATGTGAGTGAAGGACATCAAAACAAGTCCCATTGAGCATAACATTTGTAATATTATCTCTTCAGCTAATTGAAAGCACTTAGAAATATTTGCTACAGATCAAAACAAGTCCAATTTAGACAGAAATTAGCGCTTATTGTCGGTGAATGAGAAACCAAAATAGAAATGAATCCTTAATTAATTAGGTATTAATTAGGACTTGCAGTATGTTGTGTAGTGGATAGTGTGTTCCACTCCCATCAGACTCACAAGTTCAATTCCCAATGTCTTCTTAGAGGTCAGTTACTCTTCTCCATAAAAGTAATTAGTTACTTTAATACAAGTACTTTCTGATCTAAATCTATTAAGTAAAATACTATACTGACCGAGAGCTGACTTGGTTGTCTAGTAGTGGCTAGTGTGCTTGGATCTCAGCATAAAGGTGCAGAGTTCAATCCCTTATGTCTTCTCTAGTCATACTAGTCAAGGATACTTATTTAACCAACAGATCAATATCTTAAACCACAATCTAAAACCTGATTGTTGGGTTAGGGTTAGTTTATAAATTTTCGGTTTCACCCAGTGGCGGCCGGTGACACCCGAAGTAGGAGGGGTGCAATTTTTTTAATCATATCTGCTATGCAATACCGCATTTTCCCAGACGGTGGCGCCATTTCTCCATGTAAATGACCGAGAGGGCGAATTAAAGAAATAAAAATAAAAAACTATACATAATATAAATATAAACCTCACTGTTACTCATTCTACTCTGTATTGTATATATGTATATTGACTGAACATTCCTTTACTTACTGCTTAATTTCTTTTTTTACTTACTTTATTTTTACTGTATGTAGCACAATCTCAGGGGCTCATACAGAAACAAGCATTTCATCATAAAGTATTCTGTATTTTGTTGTGACAAATAATAAACTTGAAACTTATGGTGAAAGAACATTTATTATATGGTGCTTCAATTAGCAATTATGAACACAGTAATACCTAGTAGAAAATAAACGTAAGAAAAAAATATGGTCTTATATTAGAAAGACTACCCAGTGTGCCATCAAAAATAATACCTAAATATGGTCTTACATTCGATTGTGCAAAAGTAATTAGAACAAAATAGAAGATAATAAAATAGACCTGATACATGTCCTGAGATAAAATGCAATACAATGTTAAGCTTACAAATTAAAAGGTACTGGGTCCTATGTACACTACACTACTATACGATATACAGTTTAATCTATGTACCTATGCTATACTAACTATACAAGAACCACAACAAGTTTTTTTTCTTCTTAAAGTGACCTTTTTCACCTTCCTTTAAAGTGACCTTTTCTTATGTGTTTAAAGTGACCTGTGGAGAGATCAGTGTTCAATGTTCTGATGGCCTGGGGGCTTGCGGTCTCTCCCACACACACAGGTCTCAATCTCCTCTCCTCAGACAGCAAGACGCCAACTGACTCATTTACAAATGCTTCTGAATTAAACTAATTAAATAAAATACAAATGCTTAATACATTCGACCACAGCATATATTAGCAGAC
>CM051006.1:3909770-3952270 GCA_027704905.1 Muraenolepis orangiensis
TAGGCTTAGTTAGTAGGGTAAGTAGAGTTACTAGGGTAGGGTTAGTTAGTAGGGTTTGTAGAGTTAGTAGGGTAGGGTTAGTTAGTAGTGATTGTAGAGTTAGTAGGGTACGGTTAAATAGTAGGCTTCTGTTTAAGGTGGTAAGGTTTCTCCCGCCTCACTTTCTGTGTAAAACACAACAAACACAAAATAGGGGGAGGTGTACTAAGTTAGTAGTTACCGTGACCAGTAGTCCTTACTAACCACTGTACCTATCAGCCGGGAGAACCAGGCCTTGTATTAAGTTACTAGTTACTGTAACTAGTAGTTTCTCTGGCCTGGACCCAAAGTGGTGGAATGAACTCCCCACGGATGTCAGGACTGCAGAGTCACTGCCCATCTTCTGCAGCAGGCTGAAAACTCACCTCTTAAGGAAACACTTTACCTGGATCCTTCCACCTAGCGCGTCTTCTTATCACTTTTCACTAGCGTACTAGCGCCTTTCTTAGTCGATTGTCTGTTAGTAAGTTTAATTGTTCTATTGTTGCCAACTTATTGTACATTTACCTGAGCACTGGTTCAGTTCTTTGAGACTTGAAATGCAGTTATGACTGTTGATGAGTTGTTCTCTTGCCTACCTTTGTTGAATACACTATTGCAAGTCGCTTTGGACAAAAGCGTCAGCTAAATGACGTAATGTAGTACTTACTACCTATGTCATATTTTTTCACCAAAAATATATTTAATTTTTTTTTTATACTTATCAAGGCGAGGGCAGATTAGATTCAACACTTTGTCCTGGTGAGTAGATTAAGCAAGTCAAACAATGTCATGTGAATTGTGATGTCAATTATACATTCCGACCAGGTCATATCCAGCTTCTGGGTGGTGTAGCAGAGAGATGTTTGGTTCTCTCCACTTGAGCCCTGGGTTCAAGTCCAGCAGTGTGCTCTCTGCTCATGCAATCAGAAGATTTTAGAAAATAATGTCATGGGAATAATGTCAATTATAACTTCCATATAACCATCTGGTAGGAAACCTCTCTGTGGTGCACTTGATACAGCTGTTGGAGTATAGTCGAGTCCCGTCCAGGTTGTTGTTGTTGTGAGTGTTGACCAAAAGGACAGGGTTTATGGATAAGTGAGAGTATGAGTGAGAATGGGTTCATCCCATTCAAGGGTTTAGTGAGACTCACCTATTGTGAGGATGGATGAGCCTATTCCACAATGTGTGATTAAATGCTTCACTTTACCGTTGTGAGAACGAGTGAAGCTACGAGAGGGTAAATACTGATAGCATCACCCTCATGTGATTCCATTAATTCAGCCATAACTTTAAAACCATCCACACTACCAACCTCAGTCATCCACACACACACACCCAACCTCACTACCACTATCTTTCATGCCCACACCACCACCACAAACTAGTTCTATTTTTGAGAAGACTATTACAGGTGGGACTTGAACCAACATCTGCAGGAATGCTTTACCACAGCTGTGTCCACTGGACCACTGAGACATTTGCAGGTCAATGGTTTGAGGTTATAATTTATTACAATTTACCTGACGATCTAAAAATATTTGTATTTGTGATGCTTATCAAGGTAAGAGTGCAGATTAGATTCCGCACTCTGTCCTTATGAGTAGATTAAGCTAGTAGAGTTATGCAAGGTTCACCCCTACTAACCATTGTACCTAGCAGCTGGGTAGTCTAGTCTAGTACTAGTCTTGTTCTAAGTTACTAGTTACCGTGACCAGTAGTCCTCACTGTACCTAGCAGCCGAGTGGTCCAGGCCTTGCGACCCAGAGGGTTAGCGCAGGTGCAGGTGAACCGGTCCCTCAGGAATTCGCTGACGTTGAAGTGTCACACAGTGAGCAGCGTGGTGTTGGCACTGATCTGGTGACGGTTGCCGCTGGTGATATACGGTTGCCGCTGATATATATATATATATATATATATATATATATATATATATATATATATACTGTATCATTCAACAGTCACTGTATTGTTATTTATTAATAGTATTGTTATAGTATAGTATTGTTTATACTGTAGTAAAGCATGTGGCAAGTGGGTAGTATATAGTGTTTTTTATAGTATATAGTACTATAGTATATAATATGTAGTATATAGTGCTGTTTATAGAATTGCATAGTATTGTATTGTTTAGTATAGCATAGTTTAGTGGGGAGTAAGTATTCCATTGTACTTAATAAAAAATGAAAATCAAAATATTGAATTTATGTACTGAACATGTTCAAATATTTACATGTTCATGGCCAAATGTAAATGTTAAATGTTATTGTGCTGAATGTGTACGCCTTAAAACACTTCTGTGCTAAAATGTAATCGTGCTGTCATGTGTTAAAAAAATAATGTAAGTGTTCAAATGTGTAACTAAATGTGAAACTATTTCCGTTCTAAAATGTTTGCGCGTTGAAATGGTGGTTTCGTCGTACGCGCCGTGACGTTGCAGCTCGACGTCAGCAGCGGGTGCAGGCCGCGGCAGACCACGGTTTTCCAATCCAGGTCCTCAGAAGGTGCCAGCGTCAGGTGGAGGTCTCCGGCCGCCGCGCTCGCGTTGCTGCTAAAGGCCTCGTCACACCATACGTTCTGGTCAGCGTTTGAGGAAACGTTGGTAATCGTCCGTGGTCGCTGGTATAGCGCCAGAAGAGCGTTGTGTGAACGCTGGTGAACGCTGGTGAACGCTGGTAATCGTCGGTGATCGTCGGTGATCCGCTGGTCCGAAAATAAAGTTTTGAACATGCACAAAAGTTCTCATGGAGACCAGCGTTCAACGTTTAACGTTAAACGCTGGTGAACGCTGGAGAACACTGAAGAACATTCATGGAACGTTGAACTAACGTTAGCTGAACGTTGCACGCGTTCGGCAAACGTTAGTCAGTCGTTACCCTAGCGTTACTTGGTTGTTATTAAATTGTTCACAATCTTTGCTTTGCAGTGAACGAGTCACTGGCGACCTGTCAACGACCACTGAACGGACCCCTAGCGTACGCAGCGTGTTAATAGTGTCAAACGAACGTCATATGGCGTCCAATGAGCGTCAATTGAGCGTTTCCCGAACGTCCATGCATGTGGGTATATAAACCGATGCTTTTAAAGCAGGGTTCAGTTGATGTTGGGCTGCCGTAGAGTACACCCGCCATGGAGGATCCAGAAAGACTAAGGAGGGTATATATGCTTGCCATAGCCCAGCATGACTTAGATGTACTGAACCTAAACATAGCTCAGCACATCGAGGGACCTCGCCCGCAGAGAAAAAGACCCGACGAAGACGACAGTGCTGGACTAAACCATGGATCTTGAGGCGCCACGAGTTTGGACTGTTCGACCAACTCATGGTTGAGCTTCGCCGGGAGGACCCCAGTTCCTTCACAAACTTCATGCGCATGCCACCAGAAATGTTCGATGAGATCCTTCAGCGTGTCAGAGGCAGATTGACAAAGCAGCACACCTTCTACCGAGAGCCCCTCGAGCCTGGCCTGAAACTGGCGGTGACACTGCGACATCTGGGTCCAAGTATGCAGACATGAAGTTTGGGAGGCGCGTTCCATCCAACACAATCTCCGTGGTGGTCCGTGAAGTGTGCCAGGCGATGGTTGACGAATATCTGGACGAAGTGATGACCCCTCCAAGCACTCCTGAAGCCTGGCGGGAGATTGCCAACCAGTTCATGACAAAGTGGAACTTCCCTCACTGTTGCGGTGCCCTACGTTGCCTGCAGATGCCCCAACTCTTCAGGATCAACGTACTACAATTACAAGGGATTCTACTCCGTGGTGATGATGGCCCTGGTGGACGCAGATTACAAGTTCATCTGGGCAGATGTTGGTGGGAAGTGTTCTTTCACATAATAGCTTTAATTGAGATTGAATTAAATTATTTTTGGTGTTAATATTTGTAGTTGTTATTTGTACTGTATGTTTATGGTGATGTAATTTGTGTTTTTCAGGGAAAGGAGCAGCATCCGACGCACAAATATACAACGGGTCTGAGCTGAAAGACTGCATCGATGATGGCTCTATTGGCTTCCCACCAGCTGAACCCCTGACCAACGACAACGGGGATGTGCCGTACTACCTCATCGGTGACGACGCGTTCGCCTTGAGGCCCAACATGATGAAGCTGTACTCGCACCGTGGAATGATCGACGACGAGAGGATCTTCAATTACAGGCTGTCAAGGGCACGTCGTGTGGTCGGAAATGCCTTTGGCATCCTTGCCAATAGGTTCCAGGTTCTCCTCACCACCATGAACCATGCTCCCGCTACAGTGAGGCTCATCCTAACCACATGCATGTGTTTGCACAATCTCATGCATATGCGGTATCCACGTCAACAGAACATTAGAATGGACCGGGATGATGACAATCATCAAGTGATTCCTGGACAATGGAGAAGACAGCGCAATCTGGAGGACACCGTCAACGTCAGAGGGCCCAACGTGGATAATAGACAGGGGAAGCGCCAGAGGAACATCCTGAAACACTGGTGTAACTCGGAGGCTGGTTGTCACGAGAGAGGGAGTGGGTTGGACCCCGAACGCAGACGCCGACAAGTGGAGAGTGATACCAGACGGTTTTATTTCCAAACACACAAAACACAAGGGTACACAGGGAGGACTATCCGCGGAGTACCGGCGGGTAGTCCGGGACAGGGGAAGGAGTCTGTACCGGGGGTATCGGGTGCGGAGTACCGGCAGGCGATGGGTACCAGACGGGAGAACTACGTGAATAGTAAAGTAACGACCTCACGCTGGGGTAAAGGAAAGACAACGTATATATACCCCAGGTGAGGTGATCAACAAATTACACGGGGGGGAAATTGAGTCCAGGTGTGTGTGTGTGTGTGTGTGTGCGTGTGTGTGTGGCCAGCGCACGTGGCTTGGCCACGCCCCCTGCCAACCAACGTGATTGTTGACAGGAGCGTGTGTGCGCAACCAGCGCACGTGGCTAGGCCACGCCCCCTGCCAACCAACGTGATTGTTGACAGGAGCGTGTGTGCGCCACCAGCGCATGTGGCTAGGCCACGCCCCCTGCCAACCACCGTAACCGTGACACTGGTGCTGTTCCATGGCAGATGGATATGTTATGAGGACTCTTGTGACATGGACAATGTGTGTGTGGATGTTTCTAAGTTCTAAGTTCTAAGTATGTTTCAAATAATAAACATTAAGAAACACAAATTCAGTGTCAAATTTTAATCATTTACTTTAATAACATAAAACCCCAGGAATAACACCCATTATTTCGTAATTCACAGTAACAGTACATCAATATAACATTATATATATTAATAAACAAATATATATATTAATATATATATTATAAACAATGAACTTCAATGAACAATGAACAATGAACAATGAACAATGAACAATGAAATGTCTTGTCAGGATTGGCAGTTCTGCCTCCCAGCGTTCACAGCCCTCGTCCAGGTAGCCACGCCCCCTATCACGTCCCTCAATCCTGTCATCGTTTCCCAGCCCTCGTCCAGGTAGCCACGGCCCCTATCATGTACCGCATTCCTGTCATCGTTTCCCCAGCCCTCGTCCTGATAGCCACGCCCCCTTGTTAGTGCTCCCCGCAGCTGCAGCGCATCACCGTTAATTTCCCCCTCATGTTTTCCTGCCCGTCTTATTGGCTGCCTGGGGCCACCTGTTATGTTCCGTGTGGTTAAATAGGCGCAGAAGGGCCTCAGGACCTTGTTGAAGCCTTTCCGGGCCCGACGAAAGTCTTTGACACTCAGCCCCAGCAGCACACTTTTGACGTAGGCGACGTAGGTGGTCCTCTCGGTGACTTGCTCGGAAGGCGGGAGTTGCTCACGCAGCATCGTCATCATCTCGCCGCTCTCCTTGGCCTTCCTCTGGAGGGTCTCTATGTCGGAGGACACCGACAAGGCTGGGGTGGGTTGACGTTCTACGACGGGGACGGGGTCAGACACACGCTAATAGTTTTCAGGGGTGTCTTACTTGGTCGCTGGTACACACTCCTCATGCGTTAGTCACACGCTAATTCATGCGTTAGTCATGGCGTTCTAGGGTGAGCGTGTACATCTGGCGTGTGCCAGCGCACGTGGCTTGGCCACGCCCCCTGACAACCACCGTAACCGTGACAGTTCTTCTGGATATTGAACAGTGCACATCATGCCGCCAAGAGGGAAAAAGCGTGTGAGGGGGGTTTAACGTTAAACGTTGAAGAACGCTGGTCTTCATGAGAACTTTTGTGCATGTTCAAAACTTTATTTTCTCCGCCGATCACCGGCGATCACCGACGATTACCGACGATTACCAGCGTTTCCTCAAACGCTGACCAGAACGTTAGGGTGTGACGGGGCCTTTAAGGAAAAGTCTTAACGCAGCTTTATGAGAGGAAAACACTTAATGTAAGATAACTTCCGTAATAGTAGGATTTAGGTTTTGATATTTTGACAGGTGAAAGTGCTAATGACAAGACATATGCCAGAGACATTTGGTGATTATTGATCGCTGTTTTGGAACTTTAAGTTACGTTAAGCCTTTTCACATATCGTTTTAGACCGTCCCTTTCATCGAAAGCCTGTGTGGTGGTGCTGTGTTGTGCTGTTACTTCACTACATGGACGCTGCTTTACCAACTATGGTCAACTTGGAAATTGGCTGCGACAATCTGATCTGCCTAAATGAGATAACGCATAAAGTGACTGCCTCCGTGACGTCCGTCTGACTAGAACAACCATGTCTATCACCGTGTGATAGACACGGTTCGCCACTGATATATACCATTACTAATACTAATAACAAAACATATTGCACTATAGTATATAATAGCAGTGTATTAGTAGTATTAGTGGTTTACTTACTGAGCTGGTACGCAGAAAGCACAGTACAGGGTATATTATTATATATTAAATAGTAGTATATTAGTAGCATATGAGCCGTAGTATTGGTTGTATTAGTTCGAGCATCAGTAGTATATTTACCGAGCTGGTGCGTAGGTGGTCGTAGTAAACTTCCTCGATGGCCTGGAAGTAGATCACTGCTTTCAACTTCCTCTCGTCAGAATCTGGAAAACACACATATATTGCGTCAAACACACTCACTGCATCACACACATACTTATTACGTCACACACATTACATAACACACACAGACACACACACACAAACAAACACACACATATAACATCACACATTTATTACATCACACAGATACTTATTTTTTTACACACAAGCTTTCGACACCAAGCTGAGAGGTCTAGGCGTACCCCCATCCATGTGCAGCTGGATACTGGACCTCCTGTCGGACCGCCGCCAGGTGGTGAGGATGGGCAGCACCACATCAGAGCCACTGACCCTCAACACGGGAGCCCCCCAGGGATGCGTGCTGAGCCCTCTCCTCTACTCCCTCTACACCCACGACTGCATGGCTATGCACAGCTCCAACGTCATCGTCAAGTTTGCTGACGACACGACAGTGATGGGCCTGATCGCCGGCGACGACGAGACAGCCTACAGGGAGGAGGTCGGATCGCTGGAGCAGTGGTGCCAGGAGAACAGCCTCGCCCTCAATGTCAAGAAGACCAAAGAGCTGATCGTGGACTTCAGGAGGCAGAGGGGAGAGCACAGCCCTATCTCCATCGACGGCGTTGCAGTAGAGAGGGTCAGCAGCTTCAAGTTCCTCGGCGTGCACATCTCCGAGGACCTCACATGGTCCACGCACACCACACACGTGGTGAAAAGGGCCCAACAACGCCTGTATTTTCTCAGGCGTCTGAAGAAATTCAGCATGGGCCCCCGCATCCTGAGAACATTCTACAACGGCACCATCGAGAGTGTTCTTACAGGGTGTATCACCGCCTCGACTGCACTGCACTCGAGTGCAGAGCGCTTCAAAGGGTGGTGCGGACGGCCCAGTATATCGTTGGAGGTGAGCTCCCCTCCCTGCTGGATATTTACAATCAGCGGTGCGTGGCCAAGCCCAAACGAATTATAAAAGACATTGCCCACCCCAGCCACGAACTGTACTCACTATTACCGTCAGGCAGGCGATACCGCAGTATCAAGTGCCGTACAAATAGGCTTAGAGATAGCTTCCACAGTCAGGCCATCAGGCTGCTGAACAAGGGCGTATAACATATAACAATGTATATTTTATTACATTGATTTATATATACATATTGCTCTTTTCTGTGGTGATTTTTGCATTTTATAAATTGCATTTTTATTTTTTATTTCAAGTTTTTAACTTTATTCTATTTTTATTCTATTTTATCTATTTTTATCTTATTTTATAACTGCTGTCTGTCGTCGGGTATTGCACACAAGATTTTCACATCACTGCTTTATACTTGTGTAAACTGTGAAGTGACAATAAACTTGACTTGACTTGACTTGACATTACATCACACACACAAACACACACACACACACACACACACACACATTACATCACACATTGATGACATTGTCTAACCATAATTGTCTAACCTAGTGGTCTAACCAGTAGGCTAGTGGTCTAACCAGTAGACTAGTGGTCTAACCAGTAGGCTTGTGGTCTGACAAGTAGGCTAGTGGTCTAACCAGTGGGCTAGTAGTCTAACCACTAGACAAGTGGTCTAACCAGTAGGCTAGTGGTCTGATCTGTAGGCTAGTTGTCTAACCAGTAGACCAGTGGTCTTACCTGTAGGCTAGTGGTCTAACCAGTGGACTAGGACAACCAAGATGGCGGCGCGTAAACATTGCCACGCCCAGCGTAATATACTAATATATAATATATATAATATATATATAATTCTTAGTCTGTTCACACAGAACAGTCTTGCTCTCATCACAAACACCCGACACAATCTTTTTGGAATTGGATTACATCATTCTGGCAACTTAATCGCCGATCTTGAACTCCATGCTGAAACTCCGGTGAATCTCACCCCAGCACGACCGGCTGACCAGACCCATCGCCCGCAGAGGAAACGTAAACACAGGAGAGGAAGCCGCGGAGGGCTACGCGCTACGCGCTAGGCTAAGAGCTAACCCACATTGCCCGTTGCTACCCAGCGTTTTCCTCGCCAACGTACGATCTCTGACGAACAAAATCGATGAACTGCGGCTGCGGATTATCAACCATAAACGGACGGATTGCAACGTGATGATTTTCACAGAAACATGGCTTAACAGCGGAATCGCCGACAGTGCTATTGAACTAACGGGGCTCACTCTACACAGAGCAGACAGATCAGCTGAGTTCTCCGGTAAAACCAGGGGTGGAGGCTTGTGTATCTATACTAACAAGGCTTGGTGCACAGACACTACCATCATCGAGAGCCACTGCTCTGCTAACGTAGAATACCTAATGGTTAAAAGTAGACCCTTTTACCAACCAAGGGAATTTACAGCCACCATCATAACTGCGACTTACATACCTCCAGATGCTAACGCTAAGCTAGCTATGAAGGAACTGTATGTTGTGCCTCCCCCACGCTCTAATCGATCCCAGGTGTTGCCCATCTTAATCAGGCCTACTGGGACTGATTAACACCTGGGATCTCCCCTTCTTTAGGCTGCCGAGGACCGACGTCGGGCGTTCGGTTATTGAGAACCACCGTCACGAGAGACTGCATGTTCCAGCTCCGACCTCGCCAGATATCCAGTCCAACCCTGCCTTGTTTATGTTTGCTGATGTTGGAGATATACAGTAAAGACATTTTTTCCTTTGTTTTGAGTGTCCGTGTCTCGCTACTTCTGAGTTCTTTGGCACATTTGGTTCTTCGGTCTCGCTGGGGTCTAACAGAATAACCGAACCATAAAATGAGCCAAGCCGGGAACCCAGAAGCGGGGCACGGGACACCGTCCGAGTTACGCAGGATTGTAACGGAACAAGCCATCGAGCTTACCCAACTGCAGGCCGAACTGGGAAAGGTTTTTCCCTCGGTCCAGTCCCAGATTGCGGTGCTGGAGAACACGTCGCAGACTACCGTCAGTACGGTCACCAGTCTCACCGCCAAGGTGGATGCTGTGTCCGGAGCCCTAGCGTCCATCCAGCGATCTCTGGACGCGTTAGCAGTCCCCAGATCGTTCGGGGGCGATTTGAACCAGTGCCGTGGGTTCATTGCTCAGTGTGAGTTGCTGTTCACACATCAGCCGTCCAAGTATTCCTCGGGTGGGGCCAGGATTGCTTTTGTGATGTCCCTCCTTGCCGACAGAGCTCTCAGCTGGGCGATAGCCGCGGTGAACAGCGACGGGGGTTATGCCACCGATTACCCCCTGTTCAAGCGAGAGTTTTGCGCGGTCTTTGACCATCCATTGGACGGGCTGGATTCTGCAAACCGGCTGCTAGTTTGCCGTCAGGGGTCTCGCTCGGTGGCCGATTTCACGGTGGAGTTCCGGATCCTTGCAATTGAGAGTGGTTGGGACGATAGAGCACTCCTCTGTCTCTATCGCAAGGGCTTGAGCGACGCCGTCAAGGACCTCATCGTTCGAGACAGCCCGGAGACGCTATGAGAGTTAATCACCCTGGCTCTCCAAATGGACTCACGGCTGCGTGAACGCCGTTTGGACCGAGCCCAGCGTTCGTTCCTTTGCCCGGCTCCCGGTCGCTCTGCCTCGGCGACCGCCACCCAGTCCGCGGCGGGCTTGGCCACGCCCCCTTTTCAGCACGCGCTGTCTGTTGACAGGTCGACGTCCGGGCCCGGAGAGCCCATGGAGATTGGCCGATCCCACCTTTCGCCAGTAAGGGGCATACGGGTGAGCAAGACATCCCTTTCCCCACCCCATAGTACGTTAAATCGTCTTTTTCCGGCCACCTTAGCCTGGGGTACGGAGACCTTGTCGGTTGGCGCTCTCATAGACTCGGGTGCCGACGAGTGTCTACTGGATGTTACTCTAGCCCGACAGGCGGGAGTCCCTTTGGTGGCTTTAGATCGCACCCTCTCTCCTCGGGCCATAGATGGGCATTCTTTGGGTACTATTACGCACGCTACTGACCTTCTCACACTCACTCTCCATTCGGAGTCCATTCGTTTTTTTGTTTTGCACGCCCCCACGGCGCCGCTTGTGTTGGGTAGACCCCGGCTGGAGAGGCACGACCCTCACATCTCCTGGGCATCTTGACGGGTTTTGGGGTGGAGTACAGCTTGTCACGCTACCTGTTTGCGTTCCGCCTTGTCTCCGTCCAGCGGTTCCAGGCCTGTGTCCTCTCCACCAGATATCACTGGGGTGCATCACATTTATCACGACCTCTCTCTGGCGTTTAGTAAGGACAGAGCCCTCTCACTCCCCCCTCACCGGCCTTATGATTGTCCCATCGACCTCCTTCCTGGGGCCGCCCTTCCTAAGAGGCGGCTCTACAACATCTCCCAGCCGGAGAGGGAGGCGATGCGCAACTATATCGCTGAGTCCCTAGCCTCGGGCCTTATAAAGCCGTCGTCTTCGCCCCTCGCAGCGGGCTTCTTCTTCGTGGCTAAGAAGGACGGTGGCCTGAGGCCCTGTATAGACTATCGGGCACTGAACGACATCACGGTGAAGAATAGGTACCCCCTGCCACTTCTTAGTTCCACTTTCGAGCCACTCACGCACGCCCGGGTGTTCACCAAGTTGGACCTTCGAAACGCATACCACTTGGTCAGGATCAGGGAGGGGGACGAGTGGAAGACGGCCTTCAACACCCATCTCGGCCACTATGAGTACCGCGTCATGCCGTTCGGTCTGTCCAATGCCCCCGGAGTTTTCCAAGGCCTGGTGAATGACGTGCTGAGGGACATGCTAGACATCTTTGTGGTGGTGTACCTGGACGACATCCTGATCTTCTCTAGGTCCATGGAGGAACACCACCAGCACGTCCGCCTGGTGCTACAACGGCTGTTGGAGAACAGGCTCTACGTGAAGGCTGAGAAGTGCGTCTTCCACACCAACTCGGTGACGTATCTCGGCAACGTGGTGGAGGATGGACAGATGCGTGCAGACCCCGCCAAGATCAAGGCGGTGGAGGAATGGCCACGCCCTACTGACCGCACGCAGCTCAGGCGCTTCCTGGGTTTTGCAGGCTTTGTGCGGCGGTTCATCAAGGGGTTCAGCCAGGTGGCTGCCCCCCTCAACGCCCTCACCTCCTCCTCTCGACCATTCGTGTGGACACCTGAGGCGGAGTCGGCCTTCCGCCGACTCAAGAGTTTGTTCACCACAGCCCCGGTTCTCGTCCACCCCGACCCGGCGAGGCAGTACGTCGTCGAGGTAGATGCGTCTGACACAGGCATCGGAGCTGTTCTCTCACAGCGGTCAGAGGAGGACCACAGGGTCCACCCATGTGCCTATTTCTCTCGGCGTTTCGAACCCGCTGAGAGGAACTATGATGTGGGCAACAAGGAACTGTTGGCGGTTCACGCCGCCCTGGAGGAGTGGAGACACTGGTTGGAGGGAGCGGAGCAACCGTTCATCGTGTGGTCGGATCACAAGAACCTGGCCTACGTGAGGACGGCGAAGAGGCTGAACTCCAGGCAGGCCCGCTGGGCCCTTTTCTTCAGCCGGTTCAATTTCACCCTCACCTACCGTCCGGGCTCCAAGAACGTCAGAGCTGACGCCCTCTCCCGTCAGTCCCCGGGGGAGGGTCCTGCCGTCAAGGAGAACCCCGACACCATCCTTTCCTCAGCCCGGGTGGTGGGTGTAGTCACCTGGGCCATCGAGCCGCTGGTGAGACAGGCCCAGCGGGCCGAGCCAGACCCAGGTAACGGCCCCTGTAACCGGTTGTTTGTGCCTCTTGCTGTCCGCCCGCAGGTGTTGGAGTGGGGCCACTCCAGCCACTTTGCTTGTCACCCCGGGGAGCGGCGGACGGCGGAGTTCATCAGCCGGAGGTTCTGGTGGACCACTCTCAGGAGGGATGTCAGGGGGTTTGTAGCCGCCTGCACCACCTGCGCCCGGAGCAAGGCTTCGCATCGCCCTCCAGCAGGTCTCCTGCACCCCCTCCCCGTTCCCAGTCGCCCATGGTCCCACATTGCCTTGGACTTCATTACGGGGCTTCCTGTTTCCCAAGGCTGTGACACCATCCTGACCGTGGTCGATCGCTTCTCCAAGGCGGTTCATTTTGTTTCCCTCCCAGGGCTTCCCTCGGCGGCCGAAACAGCGGACCTCCTGACCCTCCATGTGGTCCGCCTACATGGAATCCCCTCTGACATTGTGTCCGACCGCGGTCCCCAATTCATCTCCAAGGTGTGGCAGGCCTTCTGCAAGGGAATTGGGGCCACGGCCAGCCTGTCCTCTGGGTACCACCCCCAGTCCAATGGGCAGGCGGAGCGTGCCAACCAGGCCGTCGAGGCGGCTCTTCGTTGCGTCACCTCAAGTAACCCCACCTCCTGGGCCAAGTACCTGCCCTGGGTGGAGTATTCCCTCAACGCTATGGAGAGCTCCGCTACTGGTATGTCCCCGTTCCAATGTTCCCTGGGCTACCAGCCCCCGCTGTTTCCCCAACAGGAGCTGGAGGTGGCGGTCCCGACCACCAGGGCCCACCTCCGCCGGTGTCGACGCATTTGGAGGGCCGCCCGGGCCGCACTACTCCGGGCCACGGAGCGGGCCCGGCTTGCCGCGAACCGGCGGAGGGTGCCTGCCCCTGTCTACCAGCCTGGTCAGAGGGTTTGGCTGTTGGCCCGGGACCTGCCCCTCCAGACCTCCCAGACATCAACTCGTAAGTTGAATCCCCGGTACGTTGGTCCCTACACCGTGGATCGAATCATTAACCCCTCTGCGGTGCGTTTGGTTCTCCCTCCGGCTCTCCGGGTTCACCCCGTCTTTCATGTTTCACAGCTAAAACCCGTGGTCTCCAGTCCCTTGTCTCCCCCCGTTACAGCTCCTCCGCTTCCCCGGGTCCTGGCGGATGGAGATCCGGTATGGTCGGTCCGTAAGCTCCTCGCCGTCCGCCGCTGGGGGCGGGGTTTCCAGTACCTTGTGGATTGGGAGGGCTTCGGTCCGGAGGACCGGAGCTGGGTGCCCTCTTCCTATCTCGCGGACCCCTCCCTGCTGGACGACTTCTATCGGGAGAACCCGGGGGCTCTGGGGCGGTCGTCCGGTGCCTCCCCTCAGGGGGGGATACTGTTGTGCCTCCCCCACGCTCTAATCGATCCCAGGTGTTGCCCATCTTAATCAGGCCTACTGGGACTGATTAACACCTGGGATCTACCCTTCTTTAGGCTGCCGAGGACCGACGTCGGGCGTTCGGTTATTGAGAACCACCGTCACGAGAGACTGCATGTTCCAGCTCCGACCTCGCCAGATATCCAGTCCAACCCTGCCTTGTTTATGTTTGCTGATGTTGGAGATATACAGTAAAGACATTTTTTCCTTTGTTTTGAGTGTCCGTGTCTCGCTACTTCTGGGTTCTTTGGCACATTTGGTTCTTCGGTCTCGCTGGGGTCTAACACTGTACTCTGCTATTAACAAGCAAATTTTATCAGCATGTCTCCTGTTCTACAAGAGGAGACAGAACATTAGACCATGTTTACACCAACAAGGCTGATGCTTACAAAGCCGTCCCCCTCCCCAACCTTGGGCAGAGTGATCATGTCTCTTTGTTCATGCTGCCACTCATCAAGTGTGTGAAGCCCACCGTTAGGACAGTCAAAGTGTGGCCTGAGGGAGCAGACTCTAAGTTGCAGAACCGATTTCTGCACACGGATTGGAGCCTGTTTGCCTCCCAATCTACCCTAGACTCCCACACCGACATCGACTCCTACGCCTCCTCTGTTTTGGATTACATCAACTCCAGAATTGACACTGTCACCACCCTCAAACAGATCACAACATTCCCCAACCAGAAGCCATGGATGAACATAGAGGTCTGCCTACTCCTAAAGGCACGTGACGCTGCTTTTAGGTCGGGCGATGCACTGGCCTACTGTTTAGCCAGGGCTAATCTGAAAAAGGGCATCAAGCAGGCCAAGCTCAAACACAAGCGAAGGGTTGAAGACCACTTCAACAATTCCGATCCCCGACGCATGTGGCAGGGCATCCAGGCCATCACGGATTACAGACCCTCCAACAACTCCCCCCCAACCACCGACTTATCCCTCCCTGACAAACTCAATAATTGTTTTGCCCGCTACGACCGGAACAACCCCGAACTGCCCACCAGGGCTACTCTCCCCGTTGACCACCAACCCCTCACCCTATTCCCCACAGACGTGCGTGCGGCACTGAGCAGAACAAATGTGCATAAGGCAGCTGGTCCTGATGCCATCCCTGGTCGCGTGCTCAGGAACTGCGCTGAGCAGCTGACCGAGGTCCTTACTGACATTTTCAACTTGTCACTAGCTCAGGCAGTTGTCCCCGTGTGCTTTAAAACCACCTCCATTGTGCCAGTGCCAAAACACTCCTCTGCAGCGAGCCTCAACGACTTCCGCCCTGTTGCACTCACCCCCATCATCATGAAGTGCTTTGAGAGGCTGGTCCTGGCTCACCTCAAATCTGGCTTGTCACCCTCACTAGATAAATACCAATTTGCCTACCGTGAGAACAGGAGCACGGAGGACACCATTTCCTCAACTCTCCGCTCTCTCCCACCTGGATGAGAGCAACACCCACGTGAGAATGATGTTCATAGACTTCAGCTCAGCATTTAACACCATCATCCCCTCTAAACTCATCTTCAAACTTGGTGACCTCATGAAAACCAAGAACCTTGACATCAACCCCTGAGTTTGTAACTGGTTACTAGACTTCCTAACCAACAGACCCCAGTCAGTCAGGTTAGACCATCTCACCTCCTCTACCCTCACACTAAACACTGGCATTCCACAAGGCTGTGTGCTGAGCCCTCTCCTCTACTCCCTCTTCACCCACGACTGCACTCCTATACATGGTACAAACACCATCATCAAGTTTGCTGACGACACAACGGTGGTGGGCCTCATCCTACAGCCTACAGGGAGGAGGTCCAGCACCTGGTGGCGTGGTGCGCTGACAACAACCTGGCCCTCAACACCAAGAAGACCAAGGAGCTCATTGTCGACTTCAGGAAGACCAGAGCTGGCGCACACGCCCCCATCCTCATCAATGGAGTGGAGGTTGAGCTTGTCTCCAGCTTCAAATTCCTGGGGGTCCACATCTCCAAGGACCTCTCCTGGTCCCTCAATACTGCCTCACTGGTAAAGAAGGCTCACCAGCGTCTCTTCTTCCTGAGGAGACTGAGGAAAGCCCACCTGTCACCTCAGATTCTGGTGAACTTTTACTGGTGTGCTATTGAAAGAATCCTCACCAACTGCATCACAGTGCGGTACGGCAACTGCACTTTTCCGACCGGAAAGGGCTGCAGAGGGGGGTGAAAACCGCCCAACGCATCGTTGGACTACCCCTCCCTGCAATAAACACTACCCACCACAAACGGTGTCTGAGGAAGGCACAAAAAATAGTGGATGACCCCTCTCACCCCAACCATGGACTGTTTGCCCTCCTCCCCTCCGGGAGGCGCTATAGAAACCTTTGTTCCAAGTCAAGCAGGCTTAGGAACAGCTTCTTCCCCTCAGCTGTCATCTCCCTGAACTCTGAACCACGAAGACAGCCCCCCCCCCCCTGCTGCCACGCCTCTGCTGCCCCCCCCCCCTGCTGCACCCCCCCTGCTGCCCCCCCCCCCCTGCTGCCCGTCCCTGCTGACGCCCCTTCTGCTGCCCGTCCCTGCTCAGGCCCCTGCCCCACACCTCTGCTCAACACCTATAACAATCACCACCAATGTCTCTGACTAACTGGAAAAAAAGAACTACCTTCCTCTCTATAGTTTACATATGTATTACTAACTTACCTGTTTACTGTACCTGCCATATATATTTAAATCTGTTGATAGAACTGCTCCTACTCCCATACATTTACATCTATATATTTGTATCCTGCTTTCAATAATAGCATACCCCTGATCACTACGTTAAATGATCACTTACCTGTATATACATATACCTATTATTATGCTCATATCACATTTATACCTAGACTGTCTTTTGACCTGTAAATTTAAACTGTAAATTATACTATATTACCATGCACTTTACTGCAACATTTGCACTCTAGTTAGATGTTAAATTAGTTTCGCTGTACTGTACTTGTGCTGTGCAATGACAATACATTTTAATCTAATCTAATCTAATCTAATCTAACTAGTGGTCTGACCTGTAGGCATGTGGTCTAACCAGTGGACTAGTGGTCTAACCTGTATTGGAGGCTAGTGGTCTAACCAGTGGACTAGTGGTCTAACCTGTATCATAGGCTAGTCTCCGGTGGTCCATGTCAAAGAGGAACCATCTCCTCTTCCAGGTTTTGATCGTGTCGTAGGATAACATTAAATGGCATATATAGCCTACACAACATATATAGCCTCCACAGCATATATAGCCTCCACAACATATATAGCCTACACAGCATATATAGCCTCCACAGCATATATAGCCTCCACAACATATATAGCCTACACAACATATATAGCCTACACAGCATATATAGCCTCCACAGCATATATAGCCTACACAACATTTAATATTATCCTACGACACGATTAGATGTGTGCTTTAGGTTAGGGTTAGGGCACACTGGGCAGCCTTTACCTTTATTTAGTTACCGTTGCTACTTTGAATTACGACTGTAGCGTCGCTTTGGCTGAATCTACAAATGCATAAACTAACACTAAAACAACAACAACTGAAACACTAAACGCATTTAATGAGTAAGGTAAACACAATGACAAAATAAGGTTCTAAATCAAAGAATAACTTACCGGTTTCGGTACGATATTCTGTTCCCCAGCAGCATGGGTTAGTGCGGTGGAAAAGCAATGGCGGATCTTCACTTTGGAAAGAGAAGATTACGTACGTGACGTCAGCACGTACGTGACGTCACGCGAGGCTGCTGTCAAATAATTTGAGTACAATGTACTGATATTCATTGATATTCATTAAAGAAGTTAAGTATTGTTCACTTAAAGTTTGAAATGTGCTCAGATAACTCATACCGTTTGTGGTGAAATAATGTTTATGCATTTTTGAGGTCATACAACTCATATTATTTGACAGACTTTCACTGTTCGGTTTTACAGTGTATATATTACAGTGTTACTATATGACTACTCCTTTACAATGTACACAATGCCAGATACTTCGCCAAGTACTTCTTATAAAGACACCCTTTAAAATAGTACTTAATGACCTGTCTCTGTATTCAATGTCTAAGGACCTGTCTCTGACTGTCTATCCCCTACCTGCTTCTTATGGACCTGTTTCTGTCTAACCCCTACCCGTCCTTAATGACCTGTCTCTGACTGTCTAACCCCTACCTGCTTCTTATGGACCTGTTTCTGTCTAACCCCTACCCGTCCTTAATGACCTGTCTCTGACTGTCTAACCCCTACCTGCTTCTTATGGACCTGTTTCTGTCTAACCCCTACCCGTCCTTAATGACCTGTCTCTGTGTTCACTGTCTAACCCCTACCTGTTTCTTAATGACCTGTCTCTGTATTCACTGTCTAACCCCGACCTGTTAGTTAATGATCTGTCTCTGTGTTCACTCTCTAACCCCTACCTGCCCCTAATGACCTGTTTCTGTATTCACTGTCTTTGTTGTGATTCCAGCGTCACACCCCTCTCCTCTCCAGCCACGCTCCTCTGCCTCCCCCTCCTGGCCACCTGGGGTTACTACACCCAGAACACTCCGTCCCAGAAGACCGGAGTCACGTCAGCGCACCTGTTCCCAATTCCCAATCAGGCTCCCTATTTAGTCTCCACTCCCCTGTCACTCGTTGCCAGAACTTTCCCGTTGTTCAACCCGAGACTCTCTGGCAATACTCCTGTGGTGTAAATCAAGAAAATGCATGTGTATTTCATATGAATACTACATATATTTGGGTGAATTTAGAAGTGTGTATTCATGTGTTAAAAGGGTTCCCATGTACCCCATCCTTTAGATAATTAGAGTGATGGCACAAATGTATTAAAGATAACGATCGCGAAGCACGGTCTGGTGGGGAAATGACGACCAGGACCACGCGAAGACCAGGCAGAGTTTCAACGGGTTGAATAGGTGTTGGATCCGAGAAGCGGGAGACTTTCGGGTGAACTACTGTACAGCTAACTGGTTATCCGGTCTGTCGGGTGGAGATCTCAGGCTCCCTATTCCATGGAATATTGTATTGAAATGTATTGTATCAAAGCAGTCTTAATTAAATAATTTATTATTCTAAATTCTCTTTTGATTAGTTTGTTACGCACGGCTCTTCTCCGTTTCCCAGGTTGGAGCACAGTTAATATGTGTATCCGAGGATCAGACAATAGAGCAAAGATCTGAACACGACACTCCACGTTCTTCACGTGGTTCCCCGTGAAGAACCTGTCCCAATCTTCCATGGATTCCTGGTATTTCCTCGTTGGACTATTTTTCTTATCTTTTTACCCCCTGGATGTTTTTGTGTTTGTTTTTGGACTTCATCCTTCTCCCCGCAGCACGTTATACAACACCCCCTGTTTGGATTTCCCTTTGGCACTCACGTAAGTCGCATTACACATTGTAATATTACTATTTACACACACACAGTTGATTGTTCACACTTCATAGCATTATTTTCATTGGAGCAATATCCTACAGAATGCACTCGCCTTGATGAGTATAAAATAACTATTAAAATAATTTTTTTGATGAAAAAATAGTACAAGACCCGGACTACTTGCTTACTAGGTGCAGTGGTTTGTAAGCTCTCTCTCGATGTCTCTCTCTCTCTCTCTCTCTCTCTCTCTCTCTCTCTCTCTCTCTCTCTCTCTCTCTCTCTCTCCAGGTCCCTCTATCTTAGAATCCAGTCTCTTACCCAACCTGGAAGGGACGGCTGAGAGGACCAGCTCTAGATCCAACCATCGGCCGGTCCAGTGAGTTCTGCTCACTGGAGTTCCGCTCCATCCAGGTGAAGCCCGGTTCTGCTCAGAGTGCGGGTATCCTGAACCTGGACCCAAAGTCTACCTACCACTTCAGGGTCGTTCCCAGTGCTGGGAGAACGGTGGGAGAACCGTTCAAGCAGCAACGGATCGGACCAGGTACAGCACCCTAACCCCCCATTACCAACCATAGCTCTACTAACCCTACTTTCCCTGCTGCCCTAGTAATCATTACAAATACTAACCCTAGTAAACCCTACCCTACTAACCCCAGTCACTGGTCTGAGCGGTGCAGCGATCGCTAGGATAGCGGAGGGGATCCCCTGCAGCCTCCTGGCTCTCTTCACCTTCACAGCTCTGCTCTACCTCAGCGTCTCCTACTGCAAGAACACAGGTAAGACTCCTCCTGCTGCTCCTCCTCCAGCGCTCTCCCCCTCCACCTCCACCTTCAGCTCCACCTCCCACTCCCCCTCCCCCTCCACCTACTCCTCGACTTTCTCCTCCTCCTTCACCTCTTTCTCCTCATATCTCAACACCTTCCAACATGGAGGCAATTGCTATCCATCTCACTATTAACCCTCTCTCTCTCTCTCTCTCTCTCTCTCTCTCTCTCTCTCTCTCTATCTCTCTCTCTCTCTCTCTCTATCTCTCTCTCTCTCTCTCTCTCAGAACAACCCAAATATCCTGTGTCTCAGGCTGTTGAGAAGATCAGAAACATGCACACACACACACACACACACACACACACACACACACACACACACACACACACACACACACACACACACACACACACACACACACACACACACACACACACACACACACAGTGGCAAGTTGTTAAATGTTTGGATTAGTAGGGATGGGGTAACTTTTGAGGTTTTAGACTTTGGTTTTGGATGGAATGTCTTTTGGGGTTAGGGTTGAGCTTAGGGTATGAAGTAACCTGTTCTCTGTTCTTGCAGGCGGTAGCCAGCCAGCCTGATTCTGAGATGCCAGACTACAACAAACTCCAGGTGAACAGTCACATGATCACAACATCATCATCATCCTCACTCAGCTTCCTGTCCACGTACCGTGTGATGTCACTAACATTTCTCTCTTTTAGGATTCATCTGAAATGTCATTGGCCGTCCCAACGTATGTCCCGCCTCCTCCTGTCAGATTTGAACAACTGTTTAAAGAAACAAAAATCTATACTTTTGTACTTGTGTGAGTGAGTGTATGTGTGTGTGGTGTGCACACTATTCACACATCATAGTTTATAGTGTCATGTATTTGTAAACAATGTATTAAAAAAATATTATATTATCTTATCTTAATGTTTGTTTGTTAATAAAAAATGAGACTATTTATATTTCATTTATATCAACCAATTCAAAAACGGATTGTTTTTCTGAATGACAGTAGTAACAGTAACTATTTGTTGAAGGATGAATGAGGTGAAACCGAAAATGAATAAACTAACCCTAACCCAACAATCAGGTTTTAGATTGTGGTTTAAGATATTCATCTGTTGGTTAAATAAGTATCCTTGACTAGTATGACTAGAGAAGACATAAGGGATTGAACTCTGCACCTTTATGCTGAGATCCAAGCACACTAGCCACTACTAGACAACCAAGTCAGCTCTCGGTCAGTACAGAATTTTACTTAATAGATTTAGATCAGAAAGTACTTGTATTAAAGTAACTAATTACTTTTATGGAGAAGAGTAACTGACTTCTAAGAAGACATTGGGAATTGAACTTGTGAGTCTGATGGGAGTGGAACACACTATCCACTACACACTTCCACTACTCTTCCAATGCAAGTCCTAATTAATACCTAATTAATTAAGGATTAATTTCTATTTTGGTTTCTCATTCACCGACAATAAGCGCTAATTTCTGTCTAAATTGGACTTGTTTTGATCTGTAGCAAATATTTCTAAGTGCTTTCAATTAGCTGAAGAGATAATATTATAAATGTTATGCTCAATGGGACTTGTTTTGATGTCCTTCACTCACATTATTTTGTCTTATTTTGTGCCCATTTTCTTTGGACTTCATATTTCCAGCACGCTGCCTCCTTACAGAGCCCTGATGCCTGAATAAAGGATTCATTATTCCATTTGGGTTTGAGGTCATTATGCTCTTGTTTAAGCCAAGATGTGACCCCTTTTAGTAAGACTTTACTCTTCTACACTTTGACTTCACATAATAGCATAGCGTCCCCATAATTGAACTGCTTTAAAGAGTTTTTAATTGCCATCCATATCGAAAATGTTGTCTTTGGTATAATGTACAAACAGACAAAAGAAGATTGTCATATTTGTAATATTCAGTACAAATCATATTACTGTAAAATATATAAGATAAGAAAAAATAATAAAAAGATACCATCTACACATCTCCGGCAGAACATTAACACAACTTTTATTTTTCCCCACACCTGTGGGTCATTGTTAATCAAGGCCCACAGGTTAAAACAGCCACCACCGCACACACTAGAGGAGAGCTCTAGCATGCACCATCTGCTCTGATCACAATGATTTAAACTCTTGTAATAAAGCAGATTCCTCATCACCCTGTGGCCTTGTCTTTGGGAGGAGCCCTTAAGCAGCCATTGGCGTGGTCTGCTCCACTGGCACCTGAACAGGGACCTGGCCCACCAGGACCAGGACACAGGGTGACACAGGACACAGGGTGACACAGGACAATTGACTCATCCGCGGCCTCCAACTGCGTTTTGTGAACACTTTCTTAACTACTGAGCAAATACATTTGTGCCAACACTCTAATTATCTAAAGGGTGGGGTACATGATTGGGAATAGGGAACAGGTGCGCTGACGTGACTACGGTCTTCTGGGACGGAGTGTTCTGGGTGTAGTAACCCCAGGTGGCAGAGAGGGGGAGGCAGAGGAGCGTGGAGGAGCAGAGGGGCGTCCTTAAGAAGCAGGTAGGGGTTAGACAGGTCATTAAGGAGCAGAGTTAGGGCATTGAATACAGAGACAGGTCATTTAGTACTATTTTAAAGGGTGTCTTTATAAGAAGTACTTGGCGAAGTATCTGGCATTGTGTACATTGTAAAGGAGTAGTCATATAGTAACACTGTAATATATAGTATATACACACACACACACACACATACACACACACACACACACACACACTCACACACACACACACACACACACACACACACACACACACACACACACACACACACACACACACACACACACACACACACACACACACACACACACACACACACACACACACACACACACTCACACACACACACACACACACACACAGTACTGTGTGCACATCATTTCAGGCAACTGCCCTCTAGTGGACAAGGTTCCCCCTGCAGCCCAATTCAAGTTCACTGTTATGCTAGTGTTCATATAGATGCATTTAGATAATTTCATAATTAATCAACCCTCTGAATGTGATATTTAGATGTGTGTTAGATTGTTATGGTCAGTTATACGTTTGGTAATAAAGATATGGTATTAGTTGTATTATATTAATATGAATGAATATAATGTATGGTTATCAGGAGCGTGTCCATCATCTGAAGAGGCAGCTGAAGGAGGTGGAGAGAGAGAAAGAGAGAGAACTGAATGCCCTGAGAAGAGAAAAGAGAGACCTGGTGCACACTCAGATGGTGAGACTCAGATGGTGTCTGTCTACCTGCCTGTCTGTCTGTCTGTCTGCTGGTCTGCCTGTCTGTCTGTCTGTCTGTCTGTCTGCTGGTCTGCCTGTCTGTCTGTCAGAATGCCTGTCTCTATCTATCTGTCTGTGTTTTGGTCATTCAGTCTGGAGGTTAATTTAATATCTTACCTTTTTATTGACATTTTATTTTTTTAGTTTGTTGTTTTGTTTTGTTTGTATATTATTGTCAGACTCTCAAAGAGGAGAAGCTGCTTGCTGATTGGTTGAATATCACTGGCTCTGCCCCCTGCATGATATCCCTGTCCCCCGTGGCCAATCACAAGCCAACCAAGGTAGTCGACAGATGGCCATGAAAACCGCTTGTGGTTGGCAGATGAATGGGGTGCCATGGAAACTGTTTGTGATTGACAGGTTCTGACTGTGTTCTTCTCCACAAGAACCGTGTCAGGTGTTCTCCAGTTTACCACGGAAGCGACATCCCCACGGCAACCATCTCCATGACAACCATCACCAGGACAGGCCTCTCTCAGCTCAAGGTGATTCTTGAATATATTCAAAGGCCTAACATTGTGGTGGAGCCTTAGCTGGATGGTGCTCTCGCCCTGACTTCCAACATTCAACTCATTATAGCCAGGCACTCTTGAGCCTTCTAATATATGGTGTTTTAATAGAAACTACTACCCTGTATTCTTGACTTCCAAGTGACGTCAAATCCAATTTAAATACGATATACAATGGTGGATATACAATATGCTATCAGCTACAGACTCACCATTAGTTGGCACAATAGCACTCATGAAAGTGGCCAATTCAAGTTTTTTATATATAATAATAAAATAATCAAAAATCAAGGGGATCAAACTCTGGCCCTCGGTACTGAAAGAAGGCAAGCATGGCTTCATAACATCGGCAGATCAAAACACCATCTAACAGAGAACAAAATCAAGTCTACCCAGTAGCAATCATTTCCTCTCAGGTCATCTATATTTTCAGTTCTTACAAATAATTAAACAAATTTTCTTTGCGTTATGCCAACAATTTGGCGAAGAGTTTACTTGTTGTGTTTTATCATTTAAGTGAGGTTAGGTGAGGTTGTATGACAGAAACAATCCTGACTGGGTGCCTACTCAAAACATGGGGCACGTTTCAGCAAGGCACTGCTGCTTCTCCGTGGGCCTGGACTGAAACATACAGCCGGCGGAGTGATGGAAGGTGGTCATGGCCGCGCCGGTGTTTTTGGCTGCTTGTCATCGCGTGTTACTGTTCCTGTTTGTCCTGTTTATTTTTGTTTTGTTTGTACCACCATCACAAGGCATCACAGTCTATGATCGCCAAACGCTATTGAACATTCGAGCCTCCTTTATGGATGTTTGTGCGCTGGACACCAATGGCCGGAATATCCACCGCTACCTGCTTCCTCGTCTACCGGAGGGACTGCGGGCGCCGTGCTGCGCCTGTCACCGCAGGAGGAGACGATCCAGGAGGCGGGGTAGGCGGGCAGGTGCCTCGGTCAAACTGCGGAGCCTCGCTGGTTCCCGTTCTCCGTCTCCACCGAGCTATCACCTTCAGCTCTACGATGGTGGACCCGACCAGCGCCCGCACTACATCCACCGACGTTCTCTGGAGCCGAGATACACCTCACTTCGCCTGATCACACCGGACGCAAACCTGGATCGGCTGGCCGGGGGCTCGCCTGGGACTCCAGCCAGGCCGCACGTGAAGCGCGGAGGGGCAGTCCCCGACAACCTTCGCCCGCTGGTGTGGATCCCATGGCCGTCGGATTGTACCGCTGCTGCCCCGGACCCGGTTGAAGTGAAAATGGCTCTGATCAACGCGAATCACATCTCCAATAAGACTTTTGTCTTGAATGACTTTGCGACCACAAATGGTCTGGACTTCCTACTGTTGACGGAAACCTGGCTCTCCGTTGGTGAGTTTGCACCACTTGTTGAAATGTGTCCTAGTGACTGTAATTTCTTCAGTGCACCCAGATCCACCGGACGAGGTGGAGGTCTAGCCGTGGTGTTTAAAAGCACATTCAACTGCCGCATTCTCAAGTGTGATTATTTCTCCAGCTTTGAGGTACAGCTGATCATGTGTGACTTGGACACTCCTCTCCTAATCGTTCTTGTCTACCGTCCGCCAAGTAGTAAGAACTTTATTTCACAATTCTCTGACTTTCTCTCCAATACTGTGTCGAATCATGACAGAATTTTGATTGTTGGTGATTTTAACATTCATGTATGCTGCCCGTCAAAGCCTATGGTGTCGGACTTTCTACACCTGATCGACTCGTTTGGTCTTGCTCAGCATGTCACTGACTCTACCCACAGACTAGGCCATACACTAGACCTAGTGCTAACATCTGGTTTCCCAGTGTCTAATGTAAACACATTGAATGCATGCTCCTCTGATCATCTTGCTGTTGTGTTTACCCTGTCTCTGTCACTCCCCTCACCCGCATCCCCTCCCCCTGTATGTCTCTCTCGTAACATTAACACCTCGACTGCCAGTAAGTTCTCCTCTGCCTTCCTAGTTGCCCCTAACATCTCCACTATTGTAGCCCCTCCCTCCCACCTTAACACTGAAGAACTTACCTCCCTGTTCAACTCCGCCTGCCTCTCTGCCCTAGACTCTGTGGCCCCTCTTAGAAAGAAAAAGCCTAAGCCTAAAGGACAACCCTGGCTCAATGATAACACCAGAGCCCAGAGAAAAGAGTATAGGAAGGCGGAGCGAAAGTGGAAACATGATAGACTGCATGTTTCACTTGAAATGCTCAGAGACAGCCGTATTAATTATCAGGCTGCGGTTAAGGCGTCGAGAGTCACATACTTCTCCGGCCTCATCAACAGCTCTCACAACCCCAGGACCCTGTTCACTACCATCAACTCTCTCATTAACCCCCCCCGTAGCACCCACCTGGATGTGTCCCCAACTAAGTGTGAGGAATTTTTAGTTTTTTTCACCACCAAAGTTGAGGACATCAGGAGGAACATCTCACCACCCACACGTAACCTAGCTCTCACTCTGGCCTGTTCATCCAACCTGCCCTGTTTTCAGCCCATCACTCTACCCACCCTCACAGAGATAGTTTCCTCTATGAAACCCGCTACCTGCCCCCTTGATACTGTCCCCACTGCTCTCCTGAAGCAGGTATTTCACACAGTTGGTCCCAGCATCCTCTCCATTATTAACAGCTCCCTGGCAACTGGTACCGTCCCAACCTGCTTTAAACATGCAGTGGTACAGCCCCTTTTGAAAAAACCCAACCTAGACCCCACTCAGCTCATTAACAACAGGCCAATTTCCAAACTCCCGTTTCTTTCAAAATTAGCTGAAAAGGTCGTTCTGCGCCAACTGTCTGCCTACCTGCAACATAACGACATCCTAGAGATATTTCAGTCAGGGTTTAGAACTGGACATAGCACAGAATCTGCCCTCCTCAAAGTGTCCAATGACCTACTCCTTGCTGCTGACAACCGTGACTGCTCTGTCCTGATCCTGCTTGATCTTAGCGCAGCATTCGACACTGTAGATCACATGATCTTGTTAGACCGTCTCCAACATGGAGTAGGTGTCAGTGGCACTGCTTTAGCCTGGTTATCCTCATATCTCACCAATAGAAGTTTTTCAGTCAACATCGGCAGTTCCTCCTCCTCCTCCGCCCCCCTCTCCTGTGGTGTCCCCCAAGGGTCCATCCTTGGCCCCATTCTATTCTCCCTTTACATGCTACCCCTTGGTGTTATCATTCGGAAGTACAACATTTCTTTTCATTGCTACGCCGATGATACACAACTTTATATTTCCCTGAAACCCAATGACCGGTCCAAACTAGACAGTCTTATGTCCTGCCTAGAGGACATTAAATGTTGGATGGCACAAAACTTCCTCCAACTCAATGAAAACAAAAGTGAAATAATCCTATTTGGCCCCCCAGATTCTGTCACTTCCCTCACCAACAGTTTAGGCAACCTGTCCACCCTTGTCAAGCCCTATGTCAAGAACCTAGGGGTGATTTTTGACTCACAATTCAAATTTGACAGACAAGTGAATGCAGTAGTGAAGTCATGTTTTTTTCAAATTCGCATCATTGCCAGGCTCAAACCCCTTCTCTCCCCCGCAGACCTTCAAAAGATTATCCACGCTTTTGTTTCATCCCGCTTAGATTACTGTAACTCCCTCTATATCGGCATCAGCCAGTCATCTCTATCCCGCCTACAACTGGTTCAGAATGCTGCCGCGAGACTACTGACCGGAACTCGTAGGAGAGACCATATCACCCCTGTCCTTGCCTCCCTTCACTGGCTTCCAGTCCGCCAAAGAATAGACTTTAAGGTTCTGTTGTTCGTGTTTAAAGCCCTGAATGGACTGGCCCCCTCCTACATCTCAGACCTCCTTTCCCCCTACTCCAACATCAGGTCCCTCAGGTCAGTTGATCAGAGGCTCCTGACGGTCCGGGGGTCTAATCTTAAGCTCAAGGGGGGCCGTGCCTTTGCTGTCGCAGCCCCTAACCTGTGGAACAGCATCCCCACCTCCATTAGGCTTGCCCCCTCGACTGAAACCTTTAAGTCTAGGCTCAAAACACACCTCTACTCCTTAGCGTTCCCCGATTCACCCTGACTTGTGCCCTGTTTCCCTGATTTGTCCCCCTGTTTAACTGTGTGTTTCCAACTGTATTTTGTCTAAATGTGTAATGCTGTTTGTTTAGTGTTTGTTTTGATTCACTCTGTACAGCACTCTGGTTGACGTGTGTCATGTTTAGATGTGCTATATAAATAAATCTGATTGATTGATTGATTGAAGGGTTAACATTGATGCTGCAGCTGCTCAATTAAATTATCGGGTGATTAATAGGACACGGAAAATAAAGTTGAATGAATTAATATCATGTTGCATTGTTGTCCATGAGGTCTGTAGCACCAGATAATTTGCTATATCAGGATACTCAACAGCCGGTAAATAACTAAAATCCTCTGAGAATTCCGATTTTTTTAAATTGTATGGGTTGAAACCACATATATCAACCTTTTTCTTGTATCTGACCTCTTCTGGCCCACTCCATTTGGTGTAATAATCAGAATATTGGGTGTTTGTTGTGAGAGTGCGTACGACTTCAGGCATATTTGATGTTTGTATACCCACCAAAATGACACTTGTTGCATTTTTAGTCACGTGGTTGCAAGTCAAGAATTAATGTTTTTTTTATTATTATTAATATTATTTTCTAATATTATTTTGATTAATTATTATTATGATTTATTATGATCTATCTATGTATATGTTTTTGTTATTGTTAGAAATTGCCACTTGTTACTGTATCTGATATAAAACCAATACAAATCATTTGGAAAGAAAGCATGGTGAATGTCCATATTTGGACAGGGCTTAAAATCCTATTTGGGCAGGGCTGCCCCCATATAAGGGCAGGGCTGAATTTGGTCTTTGGTCTGAGCCAGAGGTTCTCTTTCTATTCCAGTTTCTTGTTAATGTGGCATGAGCAGTAGGGGGGTGAGTAGTCCGACAACGCCACCTGGGGAATCTCACCCCAGGAACTTACTATTAGGGCTCTACAGGCCGGAGGACACACAGGTACGTTTACACCACTAGGCAGAGACAGTTCAGCGCAAAGAAATACAAACTTTATTTATATTTAACTAAACAAAAGACCAAAAGCACACACACACACACCAGAATATATTTAGGTTAAAATAAGCAAATGAACCATTACAAAACAACCCAAACTTTTAATAAATGTGAACATCAACACAAAAACGAAAATGATACGTACAATAATTGACAAAAACACAATGTAAAACAGTAAAAGTCCTTTTAGCACGAGCACTGGAAGCGTGGCTACCACACAGCAGCAGATTAGGCCACAGCGGTCAGAGCTAGTGCTCAACCATAGCCAGAACAGTCCTCTCTAAAGAGCCAAAACAGAAGGAACCCAGGGAGGGGTGGCCAGGAGTGGGCCAACAGTTTAAAGGGCCCCTGAAAAGGGCATATAGGGAATTAATGAATATATATATACAGAGATAAATAGGTATAAATATATAACTGGTATAACTCATATACATACCACCTTGTGCAGCCACAGCGCAGCCCCAAAGCTGAAAGGAGACAGCCACAGCGGTTGCCAATCCTCCCACCGGGGCACGGAAATGCAACAGTCAGCCGGGAGCCAGGCGGCATATGAATGACAGAGAGGGTCGGACAACGGCAACTTACCAAACAGTCACGCACTGCGCCCAGGGTAGTCTCCAATGGAGCGATCGGTCCTCCCCAGCACCAACAATCAGACGCACTACAAGCAACAAGCTGGTCAGCTGTGTGTATAGTGCCCATGAATGAAAGACTTAGACCACTAGCCTACAGGTTAGACCACTAGTCTACTGGTTAGACCACTAGCCTACAGGTCAGAACACTAGTCCACTGGTTAGACCACTAGCCTACAGGTCAGACCACTAGTCTACTGGTTAGACCACTAGCCTACAGGTCAGAACACTAGTCCACTGGTTAGACCACTAGCCTACAGGTCAGACCACTAGTCTACTGGTTAGACCACTAGCCTACAGGTCAGAACACTAGTCCACTGGTTAGACCACTAGCCTACAGATCAGACCACTAGTCTACTGGTTAGACCACTAGCCTACAGGTTAGAACACTAGTCCACTGGTTAGACCACTAGCCTACAGGTCAGAACACTAGTCTACTGGTTAGACCACTAGCCTACAGGTCAGAACACTAGTCTACTGGTTAGACCACTAGCCTACATCACAGACCACTAGTCTACTGGTTAGACCACTAGCCTACATCACATACCACTAGTATACTGGTTAGACCACTAGCCTACATCACAGACCACTAGTCTACTGGTTAGACCACTAGCCTACAGGTCAGACCACTAGTCTACTGGTTAGACCACTAGCCTACAGGTCAGAACACTAGTCTACTGGTTAGACCACTAGCCTACATCACAGACCACTAGTCTACTGGTTAGACCACTAGCCTACATCACAGACCACTAGTCTACTGGTTAGACCACTAGCCTACATCACAGACCACTAGTCTACTGGTTAGACCACTAGCCTACAGTTCAGAACACTAGTCCGCTGGTTAGACCACTAGCCTACAGGTCAGACCACTAGTCTACTGGTTAGACCACTAGCCTACAGGTCAGACCACTAGTCTACTGGTTAGACCACTAGCCTACAGGTCAGACCACTAGTCTACTGGTTAGACCACTAGCCTACAGGTCAGACCACTAGTCCACTGGTTAGACCACTAGTCTACTTTATTGGTGTGTGTGATGTAATACATGTGTGATATTATATGTGTGTGTGTGTGTGTGTGTGTGTGTGTGTGTGTGTGTGTGTGTGTGTGTGTGATGTAATGTGTGTAACATAATAAGTATCTGTGTGATGTAATAAATGTGTGATGTAATAAATGTGTGATGTGATAAATGTGTGATGTTATGTGTGTTTGTGTGTGTGTGTGTGTGATGTTATATGTGTGTGTGTTATGTAATGTGTGTTACGTAATAAGTATGTTAGTTTCTATGCACAGGCAGTGACCTACTGAACTGCTAGGAGTGCTGCTACTTTCACTATCATAACATGTCATTACCATTACACTATCATAACATGTCATTAACATTACACTATCATAACATGTCATTACCATTACACTATCATAACATGTCATTAACATTACACTATCATAACATGTCATTACCATTACACTATCATAACATGTCATTAACATTACACTATCATAACATGTCATTACCATTACACTATCATAACATGTCATTAACATTACACTATCATAACATGTCATTACCATTACACTATCATAACATGTCATTACCATTTCACTATCATAACATGTCATTACCATTACACATACATACTTTGCTGGACTCTCTGGACTCATCACAGTTACTGCACTGTACTGCACATTATTCACCATGCTGCTGCACTACTGGCACTTTTTTGTAAAAAAAACAAAAAACAAAAAAACATGTACATCATTTATGTCACTTTGCTGCTCTTTTTAGTTTATTTTATTGTATATATAATTTTTATTTTCATGGTGTTGTTTTTAAGATATCAAAAGTATACTGCGGGAGGGAATGGGTAGTAAGTGTTCCTATGTACTTGTTACAAATGGCAAATCAAATCTTGTATCTTGTGTGATGCAGTGAGTGTTTGTGACATAATATATGTGTGTTTTCCAGATTCTGACGAGAGGAAGTTGAAAGCAGTGATCTACTTCCAGGCCATCGAGGAAGTTTACTACGACCACCTACGCACCAGCTCGGTAAATATACTACTGATGCTCGAACTAATACAACCAATACTACGGCTCATATGCTACTAATATACTACTATTTAATATATAATAATATACCCTGTACTGTGCTTTCTGCGTACCAGCTCAGTATGTAAACCACTAATAATACTAATACACTGCTACTATATACAATAGTGCAATGTGTTTTGTTATTAGTATTAGTAATGGTATGTATTAATATCTTGTGTATTGGTGTACTGGTGGATGTTTTGGCTTCAAGAATAATGTCACTAGAAGGGAGTGGGTTGGACCCCGAACACAGACGCCGACAAGTGGAGTGGTACGAACGGCTTTATTTACTGGAAAACACACACAAAGTCACAAGGGTGCACTGGGGAGACTATCCGCGGAGTACCGGCAGGTAGTTGACCGGCGAGTAGTCCGGGAGTCTGAGTACCGGGGTATCGGGTGCGAAGTACAGGCAGGTAGTTGGCAGGCGATGGGTATCAGACGGGAGAACTACGTGCATTGTAGAGTAACGACCTCACGCTGGGGTAAAGGAAAGACAACGTATATATACCCCAGGTGAGGTTATAAACAATTAGACGGGGAGATTGTGTCCAGGTCAGCAGACGGGGGCTGCGTGACGTCAGCAGACGGAGGCTGCGTGACATCGTCGGGCGGGTATGGCGCGGCGTCAGCAGACGGGGGCCGCTTGACGTCTTCAGGCGGGTATGGCGCGGCGTCCGCAGACGGGGGCCGCTTGACGTCGTCAGTCGGGTACGGCGCGACGTCAGCAGACGGGGGCCGCGTGACGTCCTCATATGAGTGCGGAGCGACGTCCTCAGGCGGGTGCGGATTGACATCGTCAGCCGGGTGCGGATCGACGTCCTCCGCCGGGTGCGGAGCGACGTCCTCAGGCGAATGCTGAGCGACGTCCTCAGGCGGGTGCGGAGCGACATCCTCAGGCGAATACGGAGCGACGTCCTCAGGCGGGTGCGGAGCGCCGTCCTCAGGCGAATGCGGAGCGACGTCCTCAGGCGAATGCGGAGCGACGTCCTCAGGCGAATGCAGAGCGACGTCCTCAGCCGGGTGCGAAGCGACGTCGTCTGCCGGGTGCAGAGCGACGTCGTCAGCCAGGTGCGGAGCGACGTCGTCAGCCAGGTGCGTCAGCAGACAGGGGCCGTGTGACGTCGTCAGGTGGGTACGGCGCGGCGTTAGCAGACGGGGGCCGCTTGACGTCGTCAGTCGGGTACGGCGCGACGTCAGCAGACGGGGGCCGCGTGACCTCCTCAGGTGAGTGCGGAGCGACGTCCTCAGGCGGGTGCGGATTGACATCGTCAGCCGGGTGCGGAGCGACGTCCTCCGCCGGGTGCGGAGCGACGTCCTCAGGCGAATGCGGAGCGACGTCCTCAGGCGAATGCAGAGCGACGTCCTCAGCCGGGTGCGAAGCGACGTCGTCTGCCGGGTGCAGAGCGACGTCGTCAGCCGGGTGCGGAGCGACGTCGTCAGCCAGGTGCGTCAGCAGACAGGGGCCGTGTGACGTCGTCAGGTGGGTACGGCGCGGCGTTAGCAGACGGGGGCCGCTTGACGTCGTCAGTCGGGTACGGCGCGACGTCAGCAGACGGGGGCCGCGTGACCTCCTCAGGTGAGTGCGGAGCGACGTCCTCAGGCGGGTGCGGATTGACATCGTCAGCCGGGTGCGGAGCGACGTCCTCCGCCGGGTGCGGAGCGACGTCCTCAGGCGAATGCTGAGCGACGTCCTCAGGCGGGTGCGGAGCGACGTCCTCAGGCGAATACGGAGCGACGTCCTCAGGCGGGTGCGGAGCGACGTCCTCAGGCGAATGCGGAGCGACGTCCTCAGGCGAATGCGGAGCGACGTCCTCAGGCGAATGCAGAGCGACATCCTCAGCCGGGTGCGAAGCGACGTCGTCTGCCGGGTGCAGAGCGACGTCGTCAGCCGGGTGCGGAGCGACGTCGTCAGCCAGGTGCAGAGCTGTCAGACGGGGGAGAAGCGGGACGTCAGGGGTTCTTCCGCTGAGGAGGGAAGTAATGGCGGTAGACAGGTCCCAGAGCTGGCCCATCATGTACCGCAGTCCCCGAACCCACAGTCCGCACCGGGCATCATACTCGGGCTTGCACTGGTAATATTCGTCAAGGGTCAACCGAGCCAACGCGACCCCCCACTCCTTCTCCAGCCTCCGCAGCGCTCCAACCCGTGATGGGCCACGGCTCCTCAGGGCATCGACCAGACGCCCAAGCTGCTCGAGCCCACCGGGATCCAGGTCGACCAACCGATGATCCATCAGCTCCCGCGCCATTTGGTCCACCAGCGCGTGGTGGCCTGGGCCCAACGGGGCCAGTTAAAAGACGCGTCCATAGTCATCGATAGACAGCATAATGGTCCTCCACGTGTCGAAGTCGCCGAGGTCCATAGTGGTGAGGTCGTTCTGTCACAAGACGGGAGTGGGTTGGACCCCGAACGCAGACGCCGACAAGTGGAGTAGTACGAACGGCTTTATTTACTGGAAAACACACACAAAGTGGGGGAGACGATCCGCGGGGAGACGATCCGCAGAGTACCGGCAGGTAGTTGACCGGCGAGTAGTCCGGGACAGTCAAATACTAAATCAGGGAGTGTTTTTAAACTGTATATGACATGGATGAAAGTTGCCACAGACAGAACTTTTAAAACTATGAATACATACATATGTTGGGTTACTGTGTGTAATACTTCATAAATTAATAGACAAAAATTGTTTATGTATATGGTGATATACATTCTATCTGGGGTTAATAATGTAATGTCTTGTAAATATAAATGACGAAAACTGATACAATTAAAATGAAATAAAAATAAAATATTGTCCTTGGCCCAAATGGCTTTACCAGTTAGATCTACAATATAATACACCATGTTAAACTTAGTACATTGTATTGACTCACATATTTAAAAAAGCCTCTATTTGTGAATTTGTTTCGCAACATCCTGTTCTTCTCACTTCCCCCTGAGCTCTGAAACCTGACGCGGTCTCCATGGTTAAGAACTTCCTTTTCACATTGCTCTAATCTAGTCTCTGTATCTCTGTAGCTAGTGTATAGTTAGGTAGAATGAAGGTGTTGCTAGTGTGTCTAGTGTGTAGTTTGTTTCACTTAAGGTATGGCTAGTGTAGGCCTATACTTGGTGTTATAAAGGTGGCTTCCACCAATGGTTGTATACCAGGCTGTAGTCCTGTGTATTTAACTACATTACATTACATTACATTAGATTGAAATTGATTGTCAGTGTACAGCACAAGTACAGTACAGCGAAAGGAATTTGGCATCTAACCAGAGCGCAAATGTTGCAGTAAAGTGCATGGTAATATATAATGTAGAGTTGTTTATTAATATGTAAAAACAGTCTACTAAAAAAACTACAACTAAAAACAGGTAGAGTAGAGTAGATATGAGATATGTGCAGAATTCTAGGTATATATATATATATACAAGGTAAGTATACAAGTGTAAACAGGTAGTGAGCAGGGGTATGCAGTTGGATCAAAATATAAATATATATAAATGTATACACAGCAGGTAGTGAGCAGGGGTGTGTAGTTATATCAGCAGTTGACGATAAATATATATATATACGGTAAGTATAGTAAAAATGTACATAACTATCATACAGTTATGTAAATGATAAATATGTAAACTATAAATATGTAAACTGTAGGTAGAGGTAGGGAGTTATGATACAGTGCAAGGCTGTTGAAGACATTGATGGTGAAAGGGTATTGTCAGCAGGGTTCAGAGTTCATATGTTGAGCAGCAGAGGGGGGGGGCTGTGGTACAGAGTTCAGATGGGGGGGGGCTGTCATCGTGGTACAGAGTTCAGAGAGATGACAGCTGAGGGGAAGAAGTTGTTCCTAAGCCTGCTTGACTTGGAACAAATGTTTATATAGGGCCCCCCGGAGGGGAGGAGGGCAAACAGTCCATGGTTGGGGTGAGAGGTGTCTTTGACAAGTTTTTGTGCCCTCCTCAGACACCGTTTGTGGTGGGTAGTGTTTATTGCAGGGAGGGGTAATTCAACTTGTACCAAGATAGGTCCTCGGAGATGTGGACCCCCAGGAATTTGAAGCTGGAGACACGCTCGACCGCCGCCCCGTTGATGAGGATGCGTGTGCGCCAGCTCTGGTCTTTCTGAAGTCCACGATCAGAACTTCTTGGTGTTGAGGGCCAGGTTGTTGTCAGCGCACCACGCCACCAGGTGCTGGACCTACACCCTGTAGGCTGCCTCATCGTTGTTCTTGATGAGGCTCACAACCGTTTTGTCTGAAAACTTAATGGTGTTTGTACCATGTACAGGACTGCAGTCGTGGGTGAAGAGGAAGTAGAGGAGAGGGCTCAGCAAACAGCCCTGGGTGAGGGTGGAGGAGGTGAGACTGTCTAACCTGACTGACTGGGGTATGTTGGTTAGGAAGTCCAATAACCAGTTACAAACAGAGGGGTTAATGTCAAGATTCTTGGTTTCCATTAGGTCACCAAGTTTGCGGATGAGTTTGGAGGGGATGATGGTGTTAAATGCTGAGCTGAAGTCGATGAACAGCATTATCACGTGGGTGTTGCTCTCATCCAGGTGGGAGAGAGCAGAGTGAAGGGCTGAGGAGATTGGTCCTCCGTGCTCCTGTTTTCATGGTAGGCAAATTGGTGTTTATCCAGTGAGGGTGAGAGGCCCGATTTGAGGTTAGCCAGGACCAACCTCTCGAAGCACTTCATGATGATGGGGGTGAGTGCAACAGGGCGGAAGTTGTTTAAGTAGCCTTACACACTTCAGAATAATCCCAGAATATTATTCAGTGTGATAAAACCGCCATCACCCCCATGTCCTCTACCTAGTAATCCTAACCATATCTTTACCCAGATAACCCTATGTTTACCCATTTAACCCTAAACTAACACAATACTAACTCAGGTAACCCTAACCCTAACTTCATCCATAACCCTTTACCCACATAAAGGAGACACAATATGTAGAGTAACCTGCAGGGATTAGGCAGTTTCAGTAAGGGAACACGTAGTACACTTCAGAATAATCCTAGAATATTATTTAGTGTGAAAGTGTCACGGCTGGGTGTAGGTGGGACCCAAAAGCAGAGTGAACAGAAGTCAGGTAGGACAGGTGTTTTAATGATCGCCGCAGACGCCGATTAACGCGCGCAAAGGCAGAGGTACAGACAGGGAAAACCCAGAAACGTGGTCAAGGCAAGCAGGTAACGGGATGTCCAGGGTGGAGGCAGAGGTTTAAAAACGCAAGTCAAAAACGAGGTTGTTATCCAGGCGATGGTCAAAAGACAGAGGATCAATAAACAGAACACAATACGTGAAACTCAGCTTGATACAGACGTGAGGCTTTCTGAGAACCAGGGTGATAACCCAGCAATGAGTAACACACAATAGCTTAAATACAGCTTGGTGAATGAGGTGTGATTGAGAACAGGTTACGGACTGGCATTCGGAACGGAGTCGTGACATTGCCGATCCAGGAAGCCCTATCTAGGAGCGGGAAGAGCTGGGTTGGACCGTGACAGAAAGTGTGTAAAACCGCCATCGCCCCCTTGTCCTATCGCCTCGGCCGATAAGTGTGAAGGGTTTTCACAGAGTTGAGAAAATTAGATCGAACATGAGATACCACAGAGACTCATAGCTTTCCTTCTGCTTTTCTGCAAGCCATGGTCCGACCTCTTAAAGAAGCATCCACCCCTCTGATACATTTGAAAGGTTTCGGTGAAAAATGTATATCATTTTTTATTGCACTATCAGGAGAACCTGCTTGCCTTAAGGTAATAAACAACCAGCTTCTTACGTGTGGGAGGGAGAGATCTCCATCTTAAAGATTAGACCTGCGTTCAGCCTTTGAATCATGGCATAAATATTATTTCCAAATGTACTTTTAACAGTATTAACAGAGAACAGTATCAACAGAGATCATTACTACATGCGTGAAGCCGTGAACCATATTAACAGTATTCACAGAGAACTGTATTAACATTATAAACCGAGAATGGTATTTACAGGGTTAACATTACATCGACCAGTATTAACAGAGAACAGTATTAACAGTATTTAGTAGTTAACTATAAGGATATTGTTTTGTTAAACCTTTTATCTTTATCTTCTTCCTGAATGTAAGCTCATCTCTAATCCTTCATGTCGTTTTGAATCTCTTCCTCATGTTCTTTTCTCACCCAGTGTTGAACAGAAGTTAAGTAGTTGAGGAAAAGTACTTTTCAGAAACGTCCACGTAATTCTCCACTCTATCAAGTAAGTCCACTCTTTTGTTTCTCTGTCTGTTTGTTAGAACAAAGGAACATGTATACTGTTTACATGTGCCGTATGTATATATATACTGTATATATATATATATATATATATATATATATACTGTATATATAATTAGTCTTTTGGAGGACATACATGTTGTTTATCTTCTGAATATGTGTATTATTCGATGGAAAATTATAGTTGAGTAATCATGGAAAAAGTAGTGCTAGTCTTACTGGTATTTGGAATAGATTACAGAATGACACATTTATTTTTCAAATAACTTTACAAATAACTAAACACATACGTGTTTTTTAAATACTAATACTAATTACTTTTAGGGCCTTACTTTAGTGTTGCACAGAGCACCTTTAGTACTATATTTAGTGTATTACTGGAGTTAATGCTGTCCGCTGTAGTTTAAATGATGGGATGAGAATGATGGTTTGTATTTCTCCTGATGAAGAACTGGGGAGAACATGACTGGATCCTGGAGACTATTTCTGCTCTGTGGTCTCCTGCAAGGTGAAGATAACTCTCTATCACTCATATCTCTCTTAATACCTGATTTACTCTGCTAATAGTTGTTGAGTACTACATTTTTACTGTGAAAACATGTCATTCATGACTTTTGAAATGTACGAATAAAACAAAAAAATACAAATAATTGTAATTGTAACACGTATTATTATTATTTTTTATAATAATAATCACAGTCATAATAATCCCGATCATAACAATCATAATCAACAACAACAATAGTTATACTTAGAGGTATTTGAGTTAAATGATCTTGTGTTGTAAGGGAATTCAATGTTACATTTAAATATTGTGTCAAAGTTTCTGCATCTTTGGTTTTGTCAACATCTTGTTTTAAAGGTGCCGGGTGCCAAACTGGAACAAATAAGGTCCTATTTGCCACAAATGTGATGCCAGTGATTGGATCCTGTGTGACCGTTCCTTGTAACTTCACCTTGAAGAAACAGCTTGAGGAGTACCTAATACCTCAATGTAAACCAATATGGAAAAAAGGAGACAAGTATGGCTCAGAGTTGCCCGATCTCACTAAAGAAAGTACACGTGGAATGTCTGTGACATTCAGGAGAAACCTCATAGCGTACGACTGTACTACAACCTTCTATAACGTAGATAATGGTTCATATTATTTTAGATTGGAATGTCCAAATAAGTTAAAATGGACCTTTAAAGAACCACTGACCATTCAGTTCAAGGGTAAGTGAAATGTGTGTGTGTCTGAAACAACCATGTACCACAAGCCCTACCAAATGATGCTGATCGCTGGTGATGCTTGGGTCTCCCATAGTAACTGTTCTGAATTGATCTGGTACCCAGGGGACCTTCCTGCGCCTCTTTTAACACACCCCAAAGAGCAGGTGGTGGAGGGGACCCTTGTGGAGTTGGGGTGCTCTGCCCCATCCCCCTGTCACCCCCACCCCACCATTGTGACATGGACCCCCACCCTGGGCCTCAGCACCCAGCTCCAACGGGACAATGAGGTTACCTCCACCCTGACCTTCACAGCCTCCCACCGCTACCATGGCAACAATGTTTCCTGCACTGCAATCTACTTCAAACAATCCCAGGGCAAAAACGTGACCATAAGTAGAAGTTACCAACTCAGTATCTCATGTGAGTTAATGTTCTACCGTTTCAACCAAAAGACAATTCATATAATTTTATATATATTTATATATAATATGTAATTATATAATAATATATAATATAATAAAATGTGTTTTTCCCGCTTTCATTTTGTTCGTGATTAGTTTATTATATAATTCTAATGTATTCAGAACAGTTAACCAACATGAGACATGAGCTGAAGGTATGACTCCGGTTGGTCTCTCTCAGTTTCCCCCAGGAACACCTCTGTGTCCGGCAGCCCGTGTCATCCAGCCAGAGAGGGCGGCTGCCTCAACCTGACCTGCACCAGTCATGCCAACCCTCCGGTCAGCGAGTTCACCTGGTACAGAATACACGGAGAACGTATCCTTCAGATGGGCAATGGATCTGCTCTGTCCATCCAGCTGTTTAACACCAACAACTGGTTCTTCTGTGAAGTCTGGAATGGCATTGGCACTGAAAAGTCTAATGTCTACAAGATTGACATTCAAGGTAAGTGGATTCAAAACTAGGAACAACCCTTTGAGCTTGGTATTGTCGTGATAAAAACGTTTCCTAAAAACGTCACCACCAGCTGTGATGCCTGACACCTTGTGGTAAAATAGGATCCCTTTAAAATGTATTTTGATAGGCATCTACTCCACATGCTGGCAAAAAGAGCTTATCTAATGACCATCCAATCCGCTTCCTCTGAAACAAGCATATTGTCATCATATCCAGACACCACCTTTTCCCACCCAGACCTACTGCCCCGGATAGTCGCTACTGGTGTGTTATCCTTGGTTCTGCTGTTTACAGCAGTGTGCGCTGTGAGGTATGTTGACTGCTAGCCAGTGATTCCATTTCATTTCACATTCCATTTTCACTTTCTAATTGTCCTTATTGAATAATTAACATTCAGTCACACCGAGTTGATGATCTGAATTAAAACCACTTCCCTTGACCATTATCAGATTTTTCTTATTCTTCCTCTTCTTTTCTGCTTCTGTTTACATTCCAGAGCTTGGAAGGTGGCCAACCAAAGGACACCCAGTTAACCCTAACCCTATCTATAACCAGGTTATCCTGGTTATCCTAACCCAAGCCTATCTGGACCCAGCTTATCCTAACTCTAGCAAGTTCACCCTAACTATACCCAGGTTAACCTAACCCTGTCTGTACCTACGTAACTCTAACCCTATCTACACCCAGGTAACCCTAAACTAACCCTTTATCACCCCAGCAACTCTTACCCTAACTATATCCAGGTAACCCTAATCTGTATCCACATAAGGGAGAAACAATATGTAACCTGCAGGGATTAGGCTGTTTTAGTGAAGGAACAGGTAGTATTACATTTGACGTATCACTGTGGTAGAAACCACCAGGTATTTACATATATATATATATACATTTATATACATATATATATATATATGTATATATATATATGTAAATACCTGGTGGTTTTTTAACTACAGTGATATATATATATATAATATATATATATTACATATATAATATATATATTACATATATTATATATATATTATATATAATTATATATATATTACATATATATATATATATATATATACATTAAAAGCTCATGTTTTCAACACAAGTAAGGAGGACATCTACATTAACACTGGGGTGCTGATGAACACTGTTGGACCGTGAGAGGGCGCTGTTGAATAGAGGGATTAGTAAAGGGTTAGAGGGATTACTAAAGGGTTAGAGGGATTAGTAAAGGGCTAGAGGGATTAGTAAAGGGCTAGATGGACAGGTTTAATGTGATTATTATTATTATAATTGTATAGATGGTGGTGGCTGGTTTAAGCAGCCTCACCTGGCCTGAGTTAGACTGATTGTCTTGTGAGGCTTCACACCTGTGGGTCATTGTTAATCAAGGCCCACAGGTTAAAACAGCCACCACCGCACACACTAGAGGAGAGCTCTAGCATGCACCATCTGCTCTGATCACAATGATTTAAAGTCTTGTAATAAAGCAGATTCCTCATCACCCTGTGGCCTTGTCTTTGGGAGGAGCCCTTAAGCAGCCATTGGCGTGGTCTGCTCCACTGGCACCTGAACAGGGACCTGGCCGACCAGGACCAGGACACAGGGTGATGAGGAATCTGGTTTATTGCATGGTTGAATCATTGTGAAAAGAGCAGATGGTACATGCTAGAGTTCTTCCTCAAGTGTGTGTGTGGTGGCTGTTTGGACCTGTGGGCCTTGATTAACAATGAACCACAGATGTGGGGAAAAATAAATGTTTTGCAGTTAATGTTCTGCCATAGATGTGTATGGTATCTTGTTTATTTTACAGTATTATGATTTGTACTGAATATTACAAAATATAACAATCTTCTTGTGTCTGTTTGTACATTATACCAAAGACAACATTTTCGATATGGATGGCAATTAAAAACTCTTTAAAGCAGTTCAATTATGGGGACGCTATGCTATTATGTGAAGTTAAAGTGTAGAAGAGTAAAGTCTTACTAAAAGGGGTCACATCTTGGCTTAAACAAGAGCATAATGACCTAAAACCCAAATGGAATAATGAATCCTTTATTCAGGCATCAGGGCTCTGTAAGGAGGTAGCGTGCTGGAAATATGAAGTCCAAAGAAAATGGGCACAAAATAAGACAAAATAATGTGAGTGAAGGACATCAAAACAAGTCCCATTGAGCATAACATTTATAATATTATCTCTTCAGCTAATTGAAAGCACTTAGAAATATTTGCTA
>CM051006.1:3957270-4041295 GCA_027704905.1 Muraenolepis orangiensis
TTATACATTCCGACCATGTCATATCCAGCTTCTGGGTGGTGTAGCAGAGAGATGTTTGGTTCTCTCCACTTGAGCCCTGGGTTCAAGTCCAGCAGTGTGCTCTCTGCTCATGCAATCAGAAGATTTTAGAAAATAATGTCATTGGAATAATGTCAATTATAACTTCCATATAACCATCTCGTAGGAAACCTCTCTGTGGTGCACTTGATACAGCTGTTGGAGTATAGTCGAGTCCCGTCCAGGTTGTTGTTGTTGTGAGTGTTGACCAAAAGGACAGGGTTTATGGATAAGTGAGAGTATGAGCGAGAATGGGTTCATCCCATTCAAGGGTTTAGTGAGACTCACCTATTGTGAGGACGGATGAGCCTATTCCACAATGTGTGATTTAATGCTTCAGTTTACCGTTGTGAGAACGAGTGAAGCTACGAGAGGGTAAATAGGAAGGGGTAAAGATGGTTGAAGCGACTATGAGGTTTTTGTTAACAACAAAATGCCTTCACACCTACTGATAGCATCACCCTCATGTGATTCCATTAATTCAGCCATAACTTTAAAACCTTCCACACTACCAACCTCAGTCATCCACACACACACAACCTCACTACCACTATCTTTCATGCCCACACCACCACCACAAACTAGTTCTATTTTTGAGAAGACTATTACAGGTGGGACTTGAACCAACATCTGCAGGAATGCTTTACCACAGCTGTGTCCACTGGACCACTGAGACATTTGCAGGTCAATGGTTTGAGGTTATAATTGATTACAATTTACCTGACGATCCAAAAATATTTGTATTTGTGATGCTTATCAAGGTAAGAGTGCAGATTAGATTCCGCACTCTGTCCTTATGAGTAGATTAAGCTAGTAGAGTTATGCAAGGTTCACCCCTACTAACCATTGTACCTAGCAGCTGGGTAGTCTAGTCTAGTACTAGTCTTGTTCTAAGTTACTAGTTACCGTGACCAGTAGTCCTCACTGTACCTAGCAGCCGAGTGGTCCAGGCCTTGCGACCCAGAGGGTTTGCGCAGGTAGACTTTGGGTCCAGGTTCAGGATACCCGCATTCTGAGCAGAACCGGGTTTCACCTGGATGGAGCGGAACTCCAGTGAGCGGAACTCACTGGACCGGCCGATGGTTGGATCTAGAGCTGGTCCTCTCATCTGGATGTCGACTCCTGTTGGGTTAAAAGTTTAGGGTTGGATGTTTAGGGTTCAGATGTAGGAGGGTTAAGCACAGTTCTGCGTACAGCAAGCTTGCAAAGATCCACGACAGGTAATGGTTAGTAGGGTGAGGTTAGTAGGGTTGGTAGGTTAGGGTTAGTTATAGTGGGTTGGTATAGTTAGTAGGGTAGGATTAGTTAGTAGGGTGAGTAGGGTAGGGTTAGTATAGTTAGTAGGGTAGGGTTAGTTAGTAGGGTAAGTAGAGTTAGTAGGGTAGGGTTAGTTAGTATGGTTAGTATAGTAAGTAGGGTTAGTAGAGTTAGTAGGGAAGGGTTAGTTAGTAGGGTAAGTATAGTTAGTAGGGTAGGCTTAGTTAGTAGGGTAAGTAGAGTTACTAGGGTAGGGTTAGTTAGTAGGGTTTGTAGAGTTAGTAGGGTAGGGTTAGTTAGTAGTGTTTGTAGAGTTAGTAGGGTAGGGTTAGATAGTAGGGTTCTGTTTAAGGTGGTAAGGTTTCTCCCGCCTCACTTTCTGTGTAAAACACAACAAACACAAAATAGGGGGAGGTGTACTAAGTTAGTAGTTACCGTGACCAGTAGTCCTTACTAACCACTGTACCTATCAGCCGGGAGAACCAGGCCTTGTATTAAGTTACTAGTTACTGTAACTAGTAGTTTCTCTGGCCTGGACCCAAAGTGGTGGAATGAACTCCCCACGGATGTCAGGACTGCAGAGTCACTGCCCATCTTCTGCAGCAGGCTGAAAACTCACCTCTTAAGGAAACACTTTACCTGGATCCTTCCACCTAGCGCGTCTTCTTATCACTTTTCACTAGCGTACTAGCGCCTTTCTTAGTCGATTGTCTGTTAGTAAGTTAGATTGTTCTATTGTTGCCAACTTATTGTACATTTACCTGAGCACTGGTTCAGTTCTTGGAGACTTGAAATGCAGTTATGACTGTTGATGAGTTGTTCTCTTGCCTACCTTTGTTGAATACACTATTGCAAGTCGCTTTGGACAAAAGCATCTGCTAAATGACGTAATGTAGTACTTACTACCTATGTCATATTTTTTTATATATTTTTTCAAAATATATTTAATTTTATTTTTATACTTATCAAGGCGAGGGCAGATTAGATTCAACACTTTGTCCTGGTGAGTAGATTAAGCAAGTCAAACAATGTCATGTGAATTGTGATGTCAATTATACATTCCGACCATGTCATATCCAGCTTCTGGGTGGTGTAGCAGAGAGATGTTTGGTTCTCTCCACTTGAGCCCTGGGTTCAAGTCCAGCAGTGTGCTCTCTGCTCATGCAATCAGAAGATTTTAGAAAATAATGTCATTGGAATAATGTCAATTATAACTTCCATATAACCATCTCGTAGGAAACCTCTCTGTGGTGCACTTGATACAGCTGTTGGAGTATAGTCGAGTCCCGTCCAGGTTGTTGTTGTTGTGAGTGTTGACCAAAAGGACAGGGTTTATGGATAAGTGAGAGTATGAGCGAGAATGGGTTCATCCCATTCAAGGGTTTAGTGAGACTCACCTATTGTGAGGACGGATGAGCCTATTCCACAATGTGTGATTTAATGCTTCAGTTTACCGTTGTGAGAACGAGTGAAGCTACGAGAGGGTAAATAGGAAGGGGTAAAGATGGTTGAAGCGACTATGAGGTTTTTGTTAACAACAAAATGCCTTCACACCTACTGATAGCATCACCCTCATGTGATTCCATTAATTCAGCCATAACTTTAAAACCATCCACACACACACAACCTCACTACCACTATCTTTCATGCCCACACCACCACCACAAACTAGTTCTATTTTTGAGAAGACTATTACAGGTGGGACTTGAACCAACATCTGCAGGAATGCTTTACCACAGCTGTGTCCACTGGACCACTGAGACATTTGCAGGTCAATGGTTTGAGGTTATAATTGATTACAATTTACCTGACGATCCAAAAATATTTGTATTTGTGATGCTTATCAAGGTAAGAGTGCAGATTAGATTCCGCACTCTGTCCTTATGAGTAGATTAAGCTAGTAGAGTTATGCAAGGTTCACCCCTACTAACCATTGTACCTAGCAGCTGGGTAGTCTAGTCTAGTACTAGTCTTGTTCTAAGTTACTAGTTACCGTGACCAGTAGTCCTCACTGTACCTAGCAGCCGAGTGGTCCAGGCCTTGCGACCCAGAGGGTTTGCGCAGGTGCAGGTGAACCGGTCCCTCAGGAATTCACTGACGTTGAAGTGTCACACAGTGAGCAGCGTGGTGTTGGCACTGATCTGGTGACGGTTGCCGCTGGTGACGGCCTGGCCCCCCTCCCGGAGCCAGGTAACCACGGCGTCGGGCACCGCGTGACTCACACATGCCATGGTGACGGCGATCCTTCCATCCAAGCCCAACCCAACCCCCACTCTCGGTAGGAACTCCACCGGCTGACCTGGGAGTCACACCCAAGACTTATACATTTACTTCTGCTTTTTGCCCCATTTGCCATACAGTATTCATATATATATATATATATATATATATATATATATATATATACTGTATCATTCAACAGTCACTGTATTGTTATTTATTAATAGTATTGTTATAGTATAGTGTTGTTTATACTGTAGTAAAGCATGTGGCAAGTGGGTAGTATATAGTGTTTTTTATAGTATATAGTACTATAGTATATAATAAGTAGTATATAGTGCTGTTTATAGAATTGCATAGTATTGTATTGTTTAGTATAGCATAGTTTAGTGGGGAGTAAGTATTCCATTGTACTTAATAAAAAATGAAAATCAAAATATTGAATTTATGTACTGAACATGTTGAAATATTTACATGTTCATGGCCAAATGTAAATGTTAAATGTTATTGTGCTGAATGTGTACGCCTTAAAACACTTCTGTGCTAAAATGTAATCGTGCTGTCATGTGTTAAAAAAATAATGTAAGTGTTCAAATGTGTAACTAAATGTGAAACTATTTCCGTGCTAAAATGTTTGCGCGTTGAAATGGTGGTTTCGTCGTACGCGCCGTGACGTTGCAGCTCGACGTCAGCAGCGGGTGCAGGCCGCGGCAGACCACGGTTTTCCAATCCAGGTCCTCAGAAGGTGCCAGCGTCAGGTGGAGGTCTCCGGCCGCCGCGCTCGCGTTGCTGCTAAAGGCCCCGTCACACCATAACGTTCTGGTCAGCGTTTGAGGAAACGTTGGTAATCGTCCGTGGTCGCTGGTATAGCGCCAGAAGAGCGTTGTGTGAAAGCTGGTGAACGCTGGTAATCGTCGGTGATCGTCGGTGATCCGCTGGTCCGAAAATAAAGTTTTGAACATGCACAAAAGTTCTCATGGAGACCAGCGTTCAACGTTTAACGTTAAACGCTGGTGAACGCTGGAGAACGATGAAGAACATTCATGGAACGTTGAACTAACGTTAGCTGAACGTTGCACGCGTTCGGCAAACGTTAGTCAGTCGTTACCCTAGCGTTACTTGGTTGTTATTAAATTGTTCACAATCTTTGCATTGCAGTGAACGAGTCACTGGCGACCTGTCAACGACCACTGAACGGACCCCTAGCGTACGCAGCGTGTTAATAGCGTCAAACGAACGTCATATGGCGTCCAATGAGCGTCAAGTGAGCGTTTCCCGAACGTCCATGCATGTGGGTATATAAACCGATGCTTTTAAAGCAGGGTTCAGTTGATGTTGGGCTGCCGTAGAGTACACCCGCCATGGAGGATCCAGAAAGACTAAGGAGGGTATATATGCTTGCCATAGCCCAGCATGACTTAGATGTACTGAACCTAAACATAGCTCAGCACATCGAGGGACCTCGCCCGCAGAGAAAAAGACCCGACGAAGACGACAGTGCTGGACTAAACCATGGATCTTGAGGCGCCACGAGTTTGGACTGTACGACCAACTCATGGTTGAGCTTCGCCGGGAGGACCCCAGTTCTTTCACGAACTTCATGCGCATGCCACCAGAAATGTTCGATGAGATCCTTCAGCGTGTCAGAGGCAGATTGACAAAGCAGCAGACCTTCTACCGAGAGCCCCTCGAGCCTGGCCTGAAACTGGCGGTGACACTGCGACATCTGGGTCCAAGTATGCAGACATGAAGTTTGGGAGGCGCGTTCCATCCAACACAATCTCCGTGGTGGTCCGTGAAGTGTGCCAGGCGATCGTTGACGAATATCTGGACGAAGTGATGACCCCTCCAAGCACTCCTGAAGCCTGGCGGGAGATTGCCAACCAGTTCATGACAAAGTGGAACTTCCCTCACTGTTGCGGTGCCCTACGTTGCCTGCAGATGCCCCAACTCTTCAGGATCAACGTACTACAATTACAAGGGATTCTACTCCGTGGTGATGATGGCCCTGGTGGACGCACATTACAAGTTCATCTGGGCAGATGTTGGTGGGAAGTGTTCTTTCACATAATATCTTTAATTGAGATTGAAATAAATAATTTTTGGTGTTATTATTTGTAGTGGTTATTTGTACTGGTGATGTAATTTGTGTTCTTCAGGGAAAGGAGCAGCATCCGACGCACAAATATACAACGGGTCTGAGCTGAAAGACTGCATCGATGATGGCTCTATTGGCTTCCCACCAGCCGAACCCCTGACCAACGACAACGAGGATGTGCCGTACTACCTCATCGGTGACGACGCGTTCGCCTTGAGGCCCAACATGATGAAGCTGTACTCGCACCGTGGAATGATCGACGACGAGAAGATCTTCAATTACAGGCTGTCAAGGGCACGTTGTGTGGTCGGAAATGCCTTTGGCATCCTTGCCAATAGGGTCCAGGTTCTCCTCACCACCATGAACCATGCTCCCGCACATGCATGTGCATGTGTTTGCACAATCTCATGCGTATGCGGTATCCACGTCAACAGAACATTAGAATGGACCGAGTGTTACGCCCTCCCCCGAGGTGTTCTTCTAGGGTACAGGGGGAGTCGCAACAGCCTACCTAAACACAGTGGGCAAGTGTAAACAATGTATGGGGTTTGGGGTAAACCCTGGTGTGGGGCACCCAAAACTAAAGACTCAAACAGAAAGCAGTGTTAAACAGGTATTAAATAGTTGAATTAACTATTTTCACCAACAAAAGAAAAAGGAACAACAGGCAATCACAAACAGGAGCAACATACAGACTAAATCAAAAACTCTACGAGGACAGGAGAGGCAAAACAAACTAACAATTTGCTAAGGACAGCTAGACAGAGGGTTTGGAACAGGGAGAAGGGCGCCCTAGTGTGTATAGACAAAGAAAACTACTACGTGATGCAGTGTAGACCCCAGGGTTTCTTACCTAGCCCTTCTCCCAGGCTGGTGAACAAAAACACAAACAAAAGGAATCCTACACTACTCTAAAAAGGGTTGCAAAGGCCGGAAACCAAAAACAGGAACAAATAAATGCTCAACACATGATAGTAAACTATATGGCAAAATATAGTTACTTCGCCCAAAAGTTATCTCAATATTTCAGTACTGTCAACCGCCCAAAGTACCTCTACCTCTCTCCTTCCTCCCTTGACAAAATAACTGAGACATTTTATAGGACACCACATGGCAGAGGGATAATTGATAAGTGGACACAGGTGGTGGATGATTGATCGTTTTCTGGGGGGGGGAGGAACCACAAGGCACCACACGCATCACTTTCGGCCACCTGAGGGAGACAAACGGGACAAGGACACAGACAGGACAGCAGCAAAACATACAGGAACGTAACACCGAGATGATGACAATCATCAAGTGATTCCTGGACAATGGAGAAGACAGCGCAATCTGGAGGACACCGTCAACGTCAGAGGGCCCAACGTGGATAATAGACAGGGGAAGCGCCAGAGGAACATCCTGAAACACTGGTGTAACTCGGAGGCTGGTGCTGTTCCATGGCAGATGGATATGTTATGAGGACTCTTGTGACATGGACAATGTGTGTGGATGTTTCTAAGTTCTAAGTTCTAAGTATGTTTCAAATAATAAACATTAAGAAACACAAATTCAGTGTCAAATTTCACAGTAATAACAGTACATCAATATAACATTATATATATTAATAAACAAATATATATATTAATATATGTATTATAAACAATGAACTTGAATGAACAATGAACAATGAACAATGTTTAATGAACAATGAAATGTCTTGTCAGGATTGGCAGTTCTGCCTCACATCCCTCGTCCAGGTAGCCACGCCCCCTATCATGTCCCGCATTTATGTCATCGTTTCCCCAGCCCTCATCCAGGTAGCCACGGCCCCTATCACGTACCGCATTCCTGTCATCGTTTCCCAGCCCTCGTCCTGATAGCCACGCCCCCTTGTTAGTGCTCCCCCGCAGCTGCAGCGCATCACCGTTAATTTCCCCCTCATGTTTTCCTGCCCGTCTTATTGGCTGCCTGGGGCCACCTGTTATGTTCCGTGTGTTTAAATAGGCGGCGTCTTCTTTTGTTTCGGCGCTGGTTCTGTATATTATATATTATATATGCTGTCTCGTTGTGTTATGCCGAGTACTTGTTTCATGTGTATGAACAAGCGTCACGTTCCACGTCATGCCACCGTCAGGTTTTTTGTAGTTATGTCTTTTGCTTTTGAGCTTCATGCATTTTCCATCTAAGTGATTTTTGTGTTACTGTATACAGTAAAGAATCTTTATTTGGATACGTGTGTCATCGTGTCGTGCATTTGGGTTCTCCTCCTAAGTCCCCGTTCCTCCTCATTCTCCCCACGTCGTTACGCGTGACATGTCTTTCAGTTATTATTCAATAACGTAGTCCAATTATATGATTACGTCAGTATTTCTGACAACCAGATTCACAGGCCTGCAGGTGTATCATGTAGGCAGGGTCCGCGGAGTTGAAGACCGAAATGGCTTGGGGGGGGGGTAGCGGTCCCCACTCACTGGGAGGTGGCTGCCAACCTCCGTGCTGTGACTGGCACTCGCTCTGGCTCTGACTCGGCCTCTTGATCGGGGGGTGCAACGAGGTCGTGTCACCAGTGCCACTGAAAATACACCGTAAGGAAAATCAGTCAGATGATTTCTTCGAGTGGAGACGAGTGATTTTGATCAATGTTTGAACCGACTCCAACTTGATCTAATTGTACTTTTGATCAACTTTCGTGCCTGCTATTGGTCAATTTCAGTAATGAGGCAAGACGGGGATATACGACGCTTCGCCAACGCACCAATTCTAGTTCTAATTGAAAGTAATGGGAATAATTAAGCTCACTATGACTGAGTCGAGGGCTGTATGGAGGGAGGTCTATTGGACCGGTCTTCACTGTCGTCGTCGGTTGAATCCGACTCGCAGAAGGGCCTCAGGACCTTGTTGAAGCCTTTCCGGGCCCGACGAAAGTCTTTGACACTCAGCCCCAGCAGCACACTTTTGACGTAGGCGACGTAGGTGGTCCTCTCGGTGACTTGCTCGGAAGGCGGGAGTTGCTCACGCAGCATCGTCATCATCTCGCCGCTCTCCTTGGCCTTCCTCTGGAGGGTCTCTGTGTCGGAGGACACCGACAGGGCTGGGGTGGGTTGACGTTCTACGACGGGGACGGGGTCAGACACACGCTAATAGTTTTCAGGGGTGTCTTACTTGGTCGCTGGTACACGCTCATGCGTTAGTCACACGCTAATTCATGCGTTATTCATGGCGTTCTAGGGTGAGCGTGTACATCTGGCGTGTGCCAGCGCACGTGGCTTGGCCACGCCCCCTGACAACCACCGTAACCGTGACAGTTCTTCTGGATATTGAACAGTGCACATCATGCCGCCAAGAGGGAAAAAGCGTGTGAGGGGGGTTTAACGTTAAACGTTGAAGAACGCTGGTCTCCATGAGAACTTTTGTGCATGTTCAAAACTTTATTTTCTCCGCCGATCACCGGCGATCACCGACGATTACCGACGATTACCGACGATTACCAGCGTTCACCAGCGTTCACACAACGCTCTTCTGGCGCTATACCAGCGACCACGGACGATTACCAACGTTTCCTCAAACGCTGACCAGAACGTTAGGGTGTGACGGGGCCTTTAAGGAAAAGTCTTAACGCAGCTTTATGAGAGGAAAACACTTAATGTAAGATAACTTCCGTAATAGTAGGATTTAGGTTTTGATATTTTGACAGGTGAAAGTGCTAATGACAATACATATGCCAGAGACATTTGGTGATTATTGATCGCTGTTTTGGAACTTTAAGTTACGTTAAGCCTTTTCACATATCGTTTTAGACCGTCCCTTTCATCGATAGCCTGTGTGGTGGTGCTGTGTTGGTCTGTTACTTCACTACATGGACGCTGCTTTACCAACAATGGTCAACTTGGAAATTGGCTGCGACAATCTGATCTGCCTAAATGAGATAACGCATAAAGTGACTGCCTCCGTGACGTCCGTCTGACTAGAACAACCATGTCTATCACCGTGTGATAGACACGGTTCGCCACTGATATATACCATTACTAATACTAATAACAAAACATATTGCACTATAGTATATAATAGCAGTGTATTAGTAGTATTAGTGGTTTACTTACTGAGCTGGTACGCAGAAAGCACAGTACAGGGTATATTATTATATATTAAATAGTAGTATATTAGTAGCATATGAGCCGTAGTATTGGTTGTATTAGTTCGAGCATCAGTAGTATATTTACCGAGCTGGTGCGTAGGTGGTCGTAGTAAACTTCCTCGATGGCCTGGAAGTAGATCACTGCTTTCAACTTCCTCTCGTCAGAATCTAGAAAACACACATATATTGCGTCAAACACACTCACTGCATCACACACATACTTATTACGTCACACACATTACATAACACACACAGACACACACACACAAACAAACACACACATATAACATCACACATTTATTACATCACACAGATACTTCTTTTTTTACACACATTACATCACACACACAAACACACACACATTACATCACACATTGATGACATTGTCTAACCATAATTGTCAAACCTAGTGGTCTAACCAGTAGGCTAGTGGTCTAACCAGTAGACTAGAGGTCTAACCAGTAGGCTAGTGGTCTAACCAGTAGGCTAGTGGTCTAACTAGTAGACTAGTGGTCTGACCTGTAGGCTAGTGGTCTAACCAGTAGACTAGTGGTCTGACCTGTAGGCTAGTGATCTAACCAGTGGGCTAGTGGTCTGACCTGTAGGCTAGTGATCTAATCAGTTGGCTAGTAGTCGAACAACTAGACCAGTGTTCTAAACTGTAGGCTAGTGGTCTAACCAGTAGGCTTGTGGTCTGACAAGTAGGCTAGTGGTCTAACCAGTGGGCTAGTAGTCTAACCACTAGACAAGTGGTCTAACCAGTAGACTAGTGGTCTGATCTGTAGGCTAGTTGTCTAACCAGTAGTCCAGTGGTCTTACCTGTAGGCTAGTGGTCTAACCAGTGGACTAGGACAACCACGATGGCGGCGCGTAAACATTGCGACGCCCAGCGTCTGACCAGCTTTTGCAAATTAGCGGTAATATACTAATATATAATATATATAATATATATATAATTCTTAGTCTGTTCACACAGAACAGTCTTGCTCTCATCACAAACACCCGACTCAATCTTTTTGGAATTGGATTACATCATTCTGGCAACTTAATCGGCGATCTTGAACTCCATGCTGAAACTCCGGTGAATCTCACCCCAGCACGACCGGCTGACCAGACCCATCGCCCGCAGAGGAAACGTAAACACAGGAGAGGAAGCCGCGGAGGGCTACGCGCTAGGCTAAGAGCTAACCCACATTGCCCGTTGCTACCCAGCGTTTTCCTCGCCAACGTACGATCTCTGACGAACAAAATTGATGAACTGCGGCTGCGGATTATCAACCATAAATGCACGGATTGCAACGTGATGATTTTCACAGAAACATGGCTTAACAGCGGAATCGCCGACAGTGCTATTGAACTAACGGGGCTCACTCTACACAGAGTAGACAGATCAGCTGAGGGCTTGTGTATCTATACTAACAAGGCTTGGTGCACAGACACTACCATCATCGAGAGCCACTGCTCTGCTAACGTAGAATACCTAATGGTTAAAAGTAGACCCTTTTACCAACCAAGGGAATTTACAGCCACCATCATAACTGCGGCTTACATACCTCCAGATGCTAACGCTAAGCTAGCTATGAAGGAACTGTACTCTGCTATTAACAAGCAACAGAACTCCCACCCAGAGGCAGCCTTTTTCAATCATGCCAACTTAAAGACTGTGCTCCCCAAATTTTATCAGCATGTCTCCTGTTCTACAAGAGGAGACAGAACATTAGACCATGTTTACACCAACAAGGCTGATGCTTACAAAGCCGTCCCCCTCCCCAACCTTGGGCAGAGTGATCATGTCTCTTTGTTCATGCTGCCACTCATCAAGTGTGTGAAGCCCACCGTTAGGACAGTGAAAGTGTGATCTGTGGGAGCAGACTCTAAGTTGCAGAACCGATTTCTGCACACGGATTGGAGCCTGTTTGCCTCCCAATCTACCCTAGACTCCCACACCGACATCGACTCCTACGCCTCCTCTGTTTTGGATTACATCAACTCCAGCATTGACACTGTCACCACCCTCAAACAGATCACAACACACAACCCCAACCAGAAGCCAAGGATGAACATAGAGGTCCGCCTACTCCTAAAGGCACGTGACGCTGCTTTTAGGTCGGGCGATGCACTGGCCTACTGTTTAGCCAGGGCTAATCTGAAAAAGGGCATCAAGCAGGCCAAGCTCAAACACAAGCGAAGGGTTGAAGACCACTTCAACAATTCCGATCCCCGACGCATGTGGCAGGGCATCCAGGCCATCACGGATTACAAACCCTCCAACAACTCCCCCCCAACCACCGACTTATCCCTCCCTGACAAACTCAATAATTGTTTTGCCCGCTACGACCGGAACAACCCCGAATTGCCCACCAGGGCTACTCTCCCCGTTGACCACCAACCCCTCACCCTATTCCCCACAGACGTGCGTGCGGCACTGAGCAGAACAAATGCGCATAAGGCAGCTGGTCCTGATGCCATCCCTGGTCGCGTGCTCAGGAACTGCGCTGAGCAGCTGACCGAGGTCCTTACTGACATTTTCAACTTGTCACTAGCTCAGGCAGTTGTCCCCGTGTGCTTTAAAACCACCTCCATTGTGCCAGTGCCAAAACACTCCTCTGCAGCGAGCCTCAACGACTTCCGCCCTGTTGCACTCACCCCCATCATCATGAAGTGCTTTGAGAGGCTGGTCCTGGCTCACCTCAAATCTGGCTTGTCACCCTCACTAGATAAATACCAATTTGCCTACCGTGAGAACAGGAGCACGGAGGACACCATTTCCTCAACTCTCCGCTGTCTCCCACCTGGATGAGAGCAACACCCACGTGAGAATGATGTTCATAGACTTCAGCTCAGCATTTAACACCATCATCCCCTCCAAACTCATCTTCAAACTTGGTGACCTCATGAAAACCAAGAACCTTGACATCAACCCCTCAGTTTGTAACTGGTTACAAGACTTCCTAACCAACAGACCCCAGTCAGTCAGGTTAGACCATCTCACCTCCTCCACCCTCACACTAAACACCGGCATTCCACAAGGCTATGTGCTGAGCCCTCTCCTCTACTCCCTCTTCACCCACGACTGCACTCCTATACATGGTACAAACACCATCATCAAGTTTGCTTACGACACAACGGTGGTGGGCCTCATCCTACAGCCTACAGGGAGGAGGTCCAGCACCTGGTGGCGTGGTGCGCTGACAACAACCTGGCCCTCAACACCAAGAAGACCAAGGAGCTCATTGTCGACTTCAGGAAGACCAGAGCTGGCGCACACGCCCCCATCCTCATCAACGGAGTGGAGGTTGAGCGTGTCTCCAGCTTCAAATTCCTGGGGGTCCACATCTCCAAGGACCTCTCCTGGTCCCTCAATACTGCCTCACTGGTAAAGAAGGCTCACCAGCGTCTCTTCTTCCTGCCCACCTGTCACCTCAGATTCTGGTGAACTTTTACTGGTGTGCTATTGAAAGAATCCTCACCAACTGCATCACAGTGGGGTACGGCAACAGCACTGTTTCCGACCGGAAAGCGCTGCAGAGGGTGGTGAAAATGCATCGTTGGACTTCCCCTACCTGCAATAAACACTACCCACCACAAACGGTGTCTGAGGAAGGCACAAAAAATAGTGGATGACCCCTCTCACCCCAACCATGGACTGTTTGCCCTCCTCCCCTCCGGGAGGCGCTATAGAAACCTCTGTTCCAAGTCAAGCAGGCTTAGGAACAGCTTCTTCCCCTCAGCTGTCATCTCCCTGAACTCTGCACCACGAAGACAGCCCCCCCCCCCCCCTGCTGCCCCCCCCCCTGCCCCATACCTCTGCTCAACACCTATAACAATCACCACCAATGTCTCTGACTAACTGTAAAAAATGAACTACCTTCCTCTCTATAGTTTACATATTTATTACTAAGATACCTGTTCACTGTACCTGCAATATATATTTAAATCTGTTGATAGAACTGCTCCTACTCCTGTATATCCAATATATGCCATACATTTATACATGCTCACTTGTATATACATTTACATCTATATATTTGTATCCTGCTTTCAATAATAGCATACCCCTGATCACTACGTTAAATGATCACTTACCTGTATATACATATACCTATTATTATGCTCATATCACATTTATACCTAGACTGTCTTTTGACCTGTAAATTTAAACTGTAAATGATACTATATTACCATGCACTTTACTGCAACATTTGCACTCTAGTTAGATGTTAAATTAGTTTCGCTGTACTGTACTTGTGCTGTGCAATGACAATAAATAAAAATCTAATCTAATCTAATCTAATCTAACTAGTGGTCTGACCTGTAGGCCTGTGGTCTAACCAGTGGACTAGTGGTCTGACCTGTAGGCAAATGGTCTAACCTGTATTGGAGGCTAGTGGTCTAACCAGTGGACTAGTGGTCTAACCTGCATCATAGGCTAGTCTCCTGTGGTCCATGTCAAAGAGGAACCATCTCCTTCCAGGTTTTGACGCGACCTCCCTGCTTGGTGAGGAAGCCAGCGCACCGGCGGCTGGTCATGCGTAGGCCTGGGCATCCTGACACGCCATGACCCAGCGACTCCATGTGTGCACGCAGGTCAAAGATCAGAGCCAGGAAGAAGGGAAGGTTGCGCTGTCGAAAAGAAAAAAAAGCAGTTTATAAAGCTTTATAATTCCTCTTTCTGAGTTCAGCAGGTAAGGGTTAGACAGTAAATACAGAATCTCACTACCCTGGCACTGACCTCATCTTGATCTGATTGGTGGGTATCTCCGGTGAGGCGGCGCCTGAGGTGGAGGGCACAGGGCTCTTAGAGTGGGGTCTGTCTGGAGGATGAAGAATGTATTTTCTGGGAGAACTAGGCTCCTTCAGCCTCCTCCTCTCTCGTTCTGTCTCCTCCTTCTCCTCTTCCTCCTCCTCCACCTCCTCAAACACCAACCTCCGCTGCACCTTCTGCAAAATCACAGTATAGAAAATAAGTAGCAGCATGCATATATATAGTAAAGTATAGTGTGCCTAGTATTGTGTGCCTAGCATATCCAGCCTAGCTTAGTGTATCTAGCCTAGTGCTTCATAAACGGCTTAGCGTATGTAGCCTAGTGGAGCATACCTAGCCTAACGTTGCGTATTGTGCCTAGCATGCCTAGCGTAGCGTGTGTTTGTGGTGGCTCTATGCTTCAGGCTCACCCTCTCTCTTAGCAGCCTCTCCTTCTCAGCCCTTGCAGCCTGCAGCCTCCTGTCCATCTCCAGCAGGTCGTCTAGCCCCAGGGACGGACTACAGCAGCAGGAGAACACAGGGCTTAGTTTGTAATAACGGTATAACAGGATATAGATATATATATAACATGGCATAACAAGGTATAACAGGGTATAGAAGACTATAGAAGAGAATAGCAGGGCATAGAGGTGCATAGCAGGGTACAACAGGATATACAGAGGGATAACAGGGTGTAGAGGGGTATAACAGTGTAGAGCAGTGTATAACAGTGTATAGCATGGTTTAAACACAGTACAGCAGGGTAGACCAGTGTAAAGCAGGGTATAGCAAGGCATAGAGGGGTATAACCGGGCATAGAGGGGTGTGACAGGGTATAGAGGGGTGTAACAGGGTATAGATAAGATTATATTAGATTCAAATAGAGAGGTGTAACAGCGTATACAAAGGTATTGAGCGGTATAATAGGGTATAGTGGGGTATAATAGGGTATAGAGGGGTGTAACAGGGTATAACAAGGTAAAGAGGGGTGTAACATTGTATAGAGGGGTGTAACAGGGTATAGAGGGGTATCACAGAGAGAGACATTTTTCATTATGAGAGGGTTTAAACTTACTAATATTAGCAAGAAACTGAAATGGAAAGGTTTGTAGACATTTGAGAACCTCTGGCTCAGACCAAAGACCAAATTCAGCCCTGCCCTTATATGGGGGCAGCCCTGCCCAAATAGGATTTTAAGCCCTGTCCAAATCTGGACATTCACCATGCTTTCTTTCAAAATGATTTGTATTGGTTTTATAGCAGATACAGTAACAAGTGGCAGTTTCTAACAATAACAATAACAAAACCATATACATAGATAGATCATAATAAATCATAATAATAATTAATCAAAATAATAAAAGAAAATAATATTAATAATCATTTAAAAAAAAACAGCCATACAGGGTAGTAGTTTCTATAAAAACACCATATATTAGAAGGCTCAAGAGTGCCTGGCTATAATGAGTTGAATGTTGGAAGTCAAGGGCGAGAGCACCATCCAGCTAAGGCTCCACCACAATGTTAGGCCTTTGAATATATTCAAGAATCACCTTGAGCTGAGAGAGGCCTGTCCTGGTGATGGTTGTCATGATGGTTGCCGTGGGGATGTTGCCCCACGGCAACATGATGTTGTTGTTGGAGGTCAGGTGACTGGAGGTCAGGTGACTGGAGGTCAGGTGACTGGAAGGAGAGAGGAGTGTAGAGGGAGGGGAAGAGGATTAAACACACCCTGACTAGCGTGCACACAGCACTGTGTGTGTGTGTGTGTGTGTGTGTGTGTGTGTGTGTGTGTGTGTGTGTGTGTGTGTGTATACTATATATTACAGTGTTACTATATGACTACTCCTTTACAATATACACAATGCCAGATACTTCGCCAAGTACTTCTTATAAAGACACCCTTTAAAATAGTACTAAATGACCTGTCTCTGTATTCAATGTCTAACCCCTACCTGTTAGTTAATGATCTGTCTCTGTGTTCACTGTCTAACCCCTACCTGCCCCTAATGACCTGTTTCTGTATTCACTGTCTTTGTTGTGATTCCAGCGTCACACCACTCTCCTCTCCAGCCACGCTCCTCTGCCTCCCCCTCTCTGCCACCTGGGGTTACTACACCCAGAACACTCCGTCCCAGAAGACCGTAGTCACGTCAGCGCACCTGTTCCCTATTCCCAATCAGGCTCCCTATTTAGTGTCCACTCCCCTGTCACTCGTTGCCAGAACTTTCCCGTTGTTCAACCCGAGACTCTCTGGCAATACTCCTGTGGTGTAAATCAAGAAAATGCATGTGTATTTCATATGAATACTACATATATTTGGGTGAATTTAGAAGTGTGTATTCATGTGTTAAAAGGGTTCCCATGTACCCCATCCTTTAGATAATTAGAGTGATGGCACAAATGTATTTAAGATAACGATCGCGAAGCACGGTCTGGTGGGGAAATGACGACCAGGACCACGCGAAGACCAGACAGAGTTTCAACAGGTTGAATAGGTGTTGGATCCGAGAAGCGGGAGACTTTCGGGTGAACTACTGTACAGCTAACTGGTTATCCGGTCTGTCGGGTGGAGATCTCGGGCTCCCTATTCCATGGAATATTGTAGTGAAATGTATTGTATCAAAGCAGTCTTAATTAAATATTTTATTATTCTAAATTCTCTTTTGATTAGTTTGTTACGCACGGCTCTTCTCCGTTTCCCAGGTTGGAGCACAGTTAATATGTGTATCCGAGGATCGGACAATAGAGCAAAGATCTGAACACGACACTCCTCCGTGGTTCCCCGTGAAGAACCTGTCCCGATCTTCCATGGATTCCTGGTATTTCCTCGTTGGACTATTTTTCTTGTTGGATTTTTCTACTTATCTTTTTACCCCCTGGATGTTTTTGTGTTTGTTTTTGGACTTCATCCTTCTCCCCGCAGCACGTTATACAACACCCCCTGTTTGGATTTCCCTTTCGCACTCACGTAAGTCGCATTACACATTGTAATATTACTATTTACACACACACAGTTGATTGTTCACACTTCATAGCATTATTTACATTGGAGCAATATCCTAAAGAATGCACTCGCCTTGATGAGTATAAAATAACAATTTAAAAAATGTTTTACTACTTGCTTACTAGGTGCAGTGGTTTGTAAGCTCTCTCTCTCTCTCTCTCTCTCTCTCTCTCTCTCTCTCTCTCTCTCTCTCTCTCTCTCTCTCTCTCTCTCTCTCTCTCTCTCTCTCTCCAGGTCCCTCTATCTTAGAATCCAGTCTCTTACCCAACCTGGAAGGGACGGCTGAGAGGACCAGCTCTAGATCCAACCATCGGCCGGTCCAGTGAGTTCCCCTCACTGGAGTTCCGCTCCATCCCGGTTCTGCTCAGAGTGCGTGTATCCTGAACCTGGACCCAAAGTACCACTTCAGGGTCGTTCCCAGTGCTGGGAGAACGGTGGGAGAACCGTCCAAGCAGCAACGGATTGGACCAGGTACAGCACCCTAACCCCCAATAACCAACCATAGCTCTACTAACCCTACTTTCCCTACTGCCCTAGTAATCATTACAAATACTAACCCTAGTAAACCCTACCCTACTAACCCCAGGCACTGGTCTGAGCGGTGCAGCGATCGCTGGGATAGCGGAGGGGATCCCCTGCAGCCTCCTGGCTCTCTTCACCTTCACAGCTCTGCTCTACCTCAGCGTCTCCTACTGCAAGAACACAGGTAAGACTCCTCCTGCTGCTCCTCCTCCAGCGCTCTCCCCCCTCCCCCTCCACCTTCAGCTCCACCTCCCACTCCCCCTCCACCTCCACCTCCACCTCCACCTCCCCCTCCCCCTCCCCCTCCACCTCCACCTTCACCTACTCCTCGACTTTCTCCTCCTCCTTCACCTCTTTCTCCTCATATCTCAATACCTTCCAACATGGAGGCACTTGCTGTCCATCTCACTGTTAACCTCTCTCTCTCTCTCTCTCTCTCTCTCTCTCTCTCTCTCTCTCTCTCTCTCTCTCTCTCTCTCTCTCTCTCTCTCTCTCTCTCTCTCAGGACAACCCAAATATCCTGTGTCTCAGGCTGTTGAGAAGATCAGAAACATGCACACACACACACACACACACACACACACACACACACACACACACACACACACACACACACACACACACACACAGTGGCAAGTTGTTAAATGTTTGGATTAGTAGGGATGGGGCAACTTTTGAGGTTTTAGACTTTGGTTTTGGATGTAATGTGTTTTGGGGTTAGGGTTCAGCTTAGGGTATGAAGTAACCTGTTCTCTGTTCTTGCAGGCGGTAGCCAGCCAGCCTGATTCTGAGATGCCAGACTACAACAAACTCCAGGTGAACAGATCACAACATCATCATCATCCTCACTCAGCTTCCTGTCCACGTACCGTGTGATGTCACTAACATTTCTCTCTTTTAGGATTCATCTGAAATGTCATTGGCCGTCCCAACGTATGTCCCGCCTCCTCCTGTCAGATTTGAACAACTGTTTAAAGAAACAAAAATCTATCCTTTTGTACATGTATGTGAGTGAGTGTATGTGTGTGTGGTGTGCACACTATTCACACATCATAGTTTATAGTGTCATGTATTTGTAAACAAAAATGTATTAAAAAAATATTATATTATCTTATCTTAATGTTAGTTTGTTAATAAAAAATGAGACTATTTATATTTAATTTATATCAACCAATTCAAAAACGGATTGTTTTTCTGAATGACAGTAGTAACAGTAACTATTTGTTGAAGGATGAATGAGGTGAAACCGAAAATGAATAAACTAACCCTAACCCAACAATCAGGTTTTAGATTGTGGTTTAAGATAATGATCTGGGGTGCGTTTCCCGAAGCCTTCTTAACGCTACGTCATTCGTAAGTTCCACCTTAAGTTCCACCTTAACTTCTCGCCGTGTTTCCCGAAACGTTCTTAGCTAAGTATACCTTCCGTAAGTAACACTTTCGTAGGGCAGGTCTGGAGCTCTCTTAACTCCACCTTAGCGATGTTGTCAGCTCTCTCCGCTAGTGGCCACCACTGTTCCGACCCGCAAGTCTCTGAAATCAGCTGTTGGCCTAGTTTTATTTCAATCTGTGAATCAATATGTAGTTCATAACGGTAATAATATACAACAAAAATACCACATTAATGGGAATGTTTTCATGCCGAAATTGTACATTACGGTGGATACATTTTGCACTTTATTGAACATGAAATCGCCTCTTAAACTCCTAAAACTCGAAAACAGTGCTCGAAAACAGTCTTCACGATTCAGCGCCACCTCATCCAGCATGACCTCCATCTCCACATTGGTGACGCTGGCGGACCGCTTTTTGCGATGTTTTTGCCCTGACATCAGTGGCGTAGCGGAGGCCCCCGCAGACCCCGCGGTGCGGGGGAGCCCCGGAGTTTAGGAGCCCCCCCCCCCCCCCCCCTACCTGTTAAGTTGCTAGGCACCACGGTTTGACTGGCCATCTGGCATACCTGCCGGCCCGGACCACCACCCTACCGTCGGACTTCACGATCGCGACCCCCCCCCCCCCCCGTTGGACTTCATGACCTGCGGGGGAGCACCGAAATATTGCGCAACACCATTGCCTGACATATCTAATGTTACATATCTAATGTTCATTTCTTGTTGGTGCGCTTTTATTGAAATTGTCAGCCAATCAGAGAGAATTGTGAACTACACCAGTTATGTGATGGGGCTGCTGGTTAATCAACCCTAATTGCAAAGTTATTTAAGGCACCATGACAATGATATAAAAAATATTTAAATCAACCTTTTCTTGCCAAATAAGGTGTACTGGTAGGTGGCGTAATTTGCTGAGGTGGTGTAGCGGGAAGAGGCTTGATATCACAATCTGAGGTGGCGGGCTCGTGCCACCTGTAGGCAATCATTAGATTTACGGTTTGATAATTGAGTTTGTAAGTTTTAAATTCTATGAATATGTTCTCAGTCATGATAAATGCAATGTTCTTTAGTATTCCTGCAGTGTTTTATTGATAAAACTCTCATAACGCGGTGAAACAGTCGCTACCTGGAGTGAAAAGTCGATTCTCGAGTCATCGATTTCAGCGCAACGTCGGACGTAAGAAGGTATACCTTAAGCAGCCGCCTGAGGGATAGTTCGTGGAACACACGTAGAACAGTAAACAACTTTAGTAAGGTATACCTTTCAAGTCTTCGTAACACGCTAAGAGACAACGTTATCGGGAAACCCACCCCTGTTGGCTAAATAAGTATCCTTGACTAGTATGACTAGAGAAGACATAAGGGATTGAACTCTGCACCTTTATGCTGAGATCCAAGCACACTAGCCACTACTAGACAACCAAGTCAGCTCTCGGTCAGTATAGTATTTTACTTAATAGATTTAGATCAGAAAGTACTTGTATTAAAGTAACTAATTACTTTTATGGAGAAGAGTAACTGACTTCTAAGAAGACATTGGGAATTGAACTTGTGAGTCTGATGGGAGTGGAACACACTATCACTACACAACATACTCTTCCAATGCAAGTCCAAAAAGCGCTAATTTCTGTCTAAATTGGACTTGTTTTGATCTGTAGCAAATATTTCTAAGTGCTTTCAATTAGCTGAAGAGATAATATTATAAATGTTATGCTCAATGGGACTTGTTTTGATGTCCTTCACTCACATTATTTAGTCTTATTTTGTGCCCATTTTCTTTGGACTTCATATTTCCAGCACGCTGCCTCCTTACAGAGCCCTGATGCCTGAATAAAGGATTCATTATTCCATTTGGGTTTTAGGTCATTATGCTCTTGTTTAAGCCAAGATGTGACCCCTTTTAGTAAGACTTTACTCTTCTACACTTTGACTTCACATAATAGCATAGCGTCCCCATAATTGAACTGCTATAAAGAGTTTTTAATTGCCATCCATATTGATTTGAGGAAAATGTTGTCTTTGGTATAATGTACAAACAGACACAAGAAGATTGTTATATTTTGTAATATTCAGTACAAATCATAATACTGTAAAATAAACAAGATACGATACACATCTATGGCAGAACATTAACTGCAAAACATTTATTTTTTCCACATCTGTGGTTTATTGTTAATCAAGGCCCACAGGTCCAAACAGCCACCACCACACACACTTGAGGAAGAACTCTAGCATGTACCATCTGCTCTTTTCACAATGATTCAACCATGCAATAAACCAGATTCCTCATCACCCTGTGTCCTGGTCCTGGTGGGCGAGGTCCCTGTTCAGGTGCCAGTGGAGCAGACCACGCCAATGGCTGCTTAAGGGCTCCTCCCAAAGACAAGGCCACAGGGTGATGAGGAATCTGCTTTATTACAAGACTTTAAATCATTGTGATCAGAGCAGATGGTGCATGCTAGAGCTCTCCTCTAGTGTGTGCGGTGGTGGCTGTTTTAACCTGTGGGCCTTGATTAACAATGACCCACAGGTGTGAAGCCTCACAAGACAATCAGTCTAACTCAGGCCAGGTGAGGCTGCTTAAACCAGCCACCACCATCTATACAATAATAATAATAATAATAATAATAATAATAATAATAATAATAATTAAAACACTTAAAATATATATTTTCAACCTGTCCCTCTAACCCGTTACTAATCCCTCTAACCATTTACTAATCCTGTTAGACCTTTAATAATCCCTCTAACCCTTTAATAATCCCTCTAACCCTTTACTAATCACTCGATCCATTTACTAATCCCTCCAACCCTTTACTAATTCCTCGAGCCCTTTACTAATGCCTCTAACCCTTTACTAATCCCTCTAGCCCTTTACTTATTCCTCTAACCCTTTACTAATCCCTCTATCCCTTTACTAATCCCTTTAACCATTTACTAATCCCTCTAACCCTTTAGTAATCCCTCCAACCATTTACTAATCCCTCTAGTCCTTTACTAATCACTCTAACCTTTACTAATCCCTCTAACCCTTTAGTAATCCCTCTAATCATTTACTAATCGCTCTAGCCCTTTACTAATCCCTCTAACCCTTTAGTAATCCCTCTAACCCTTTACTAATCCCTCTATCCAACAGCGCCCTCTCCCGGTCCAACAGCCTCCTCTCTTAGTCCAACAGCCTTCTCTCTCTATCCAACAGCCTTCTCTCTTAGTCCAACAGCCTCCTCTCTTAGTCCAACAGCCTTCTCTCTTAGTCCAACAGCGCCCTCTCTCGGTCCAACGGCCTTCTCTCTTAGTCCAACAGCCTCCTCTCTCGGTCCAACAGCGCCCTCTCTTGGTCCAACAGCCTTCTCTCTTGGTCCAACAGTGTTCATCAGCACCCCAGTGTTAATGTAGATGTCCTCCTTATTTGTGTTGAAAATCTGAGATATGAATGTATATATATATATATATATATATTATATATATATATGTAAAATATATATAATTATATATAATATATATATAATATATGTAATATATATATTATACATGTAATATATATATTATATATATAATATATATATATATATATATATAATATATATAATATATATTATATATATATATATATATGTATATATATATATATATATGTAAATACCTGGTGGTATACCTGGTGGTATAACTACAGTGATATATATATATATATATATATATATATATATATGTATATATGTATATAAATGTATATATATATATATGTAAATACCTGGTGGTTTCTTCCACGGTGGTACGTCAAATGTAATACTACCTGTTCCTTCACTAAACAGCCTAATCCCTGCAGGTTACATATTGTTTCTCCCTTATGTGGGTAAAGATTAGGGTTACCTGGATATAGTTAGGGTAAGAGTTACTGGGGTGATAAAGGGTTAGTTTTGGGATACCTGGGTGCAGATAGGGTTAGAGTTACGTTGGTACAGACAGGGTTAGGTTAACCTGGGTATAGTTAGGGTGACCTTGGTAGAGTTAGGGTTAGGGTAAGCTGGGTCCATATAGGCTTGGGTTAGGATAACCAGGATAACCTGGGCATAGATAGGGTTAGGGTTACCTGGGTGTCCTCTTTGTAGGGTGGACCTTGGTTGATCGTAGCATCGTTGCTACAACGTTGTCTTTGGTTGGCCACCTTCCAAGCTCTGGAATGTAAACAGAAGCAGAAAAGAAGAGGAAGAATAAGAAGAAGAACAAGAATAATCTGATAATGGTCAAATGAGTTAATCCCACTGGCCAGTGGGAGTAGGGAAGTGGTTTTAATTCAGATCAGCAACTCGGTGATACTGAATGTTAATTATTTAATAAGGGCAATTAGAAAGTGAAAATGGAAAGGAAAATGAAATGAAATGGAATCACTGGCTAGCAGTCAACATACCTCACAGCGCACCCTGCTGTAAACAGCAGAACCAAGGATAACACACCAGTAGCAGTTATGATGCAGCCTGAAGAGGGCAGAATTCTGGGAGGAGCTGTGAATAGAGTGAAGACTGAGACCTTTTTTTAGCATTTATTACTAACTTACTTTCTGTGCGAAAGGACGTTTTTAGGAAACGTTTTTATCACGACAATACCAAGCTCAAAGGGTTGTTCCTGGTTTTGAATCCACTTACTTTGAATGTCAATCGTGTAGACATTAGACTTTTCAGTGCCAATGCCATTCCAGACTTCACAGAAGAACCAGTTGTTGGTGTTAAACAGCTGGATGGACAGAGCAGATCCATTGCCCATCTGAAGGATACGTTCTCCGTGTATTCTGTACCAGGTGAACTCGCTGACCGGAGGGTTGGCATGACTGGTGCAGGTCAGGTTGAGGCAGCCGCCCTCTCTGGCTGGATGACACGGGCTGCCGGACACAGAGGTGTTCCTGGGGGAAACTGAGAGAGACCAACCGGAGTCACACCTTCAGCTCATGTCTCATGTTGGTTAACTGTTCTGAATACATTATAATTATATAATAAACTAATCACGAACAAAATGAAAGCGGGAAAAACACATTTTATTAGATTATATATTATTATATAATTACATATTATATATATATATATATATATATATATATATATATATAAAATTATATTAATTGTTTTTTCATTGAAACGGTAGAACATTAACTCACATGAGATACTGAGTTGGTAACTTCTACTTATGGTCACGTTTTTGCCCTGGGATTGTTTGAAGTAGATTGCAGTGCAGGAAACATTGTTGCCATGGTAGCGGTGGGAGGCTGTGAAGGTCAGGGTGGAGGTAACCTCATTGTCCCGTTGGAGCTGGGTGCTGAGGCCCAGGGTGGGGGTCCATGTCACAATGGTGGGGTGGGGGTGACAGGGGGATGGGGCAGAGCACCCCAACTCCACAAGGGTCCCCTCCACCACCTGCTCTTTGGGGTGTGTTAAAAGAGGCGCAGGAAGGTCCCCTGGGTACCAGATCAATTCAGAACAGTTACTATGGGAGACCCAAGCATCACCAGTGATCAGCATCATTTGGTAGGGCTTGTGGTACATGGTTGTTTCAGACACACACACATTTCACTTACCCTTGAACTGAATGGTCAGTGGTTCATCTTTAAAGGTCCATTTTAACTTATTTGGACAGTCCAATCTGAAATAATATGAACCATTATCTACGTTATAGAAGGTTGTAGTACAGTCGTACGCTGTGAGGTTTCCCCTGAATGCCACAGACATTCCACCTGTACTTTCTTTAGTGAGATCGGGCAGCACTGGGCCTTCCTTGTCTCCTTTTATCCATATTGGTTTACATTCAGGTTTTAGGTACTCCTCAAACCGTTTCTCCAAGGTGAAGTTACAAGGAACGGTCACACAGGATCCAATCGCTGGCATCACATTTGTGGCAAATAGGACCTTATTTGTTCCAGTTTGGCACCCGGCACCTTTAAAACAAGATGTTGACAAAACCAAAGATATAGAAACTTTGACTCAATATTTAAATGTAACATTGAATTCCCTAACAACACGAGATCATTTAACTCAAATACCTCGAAGTATAACTATTGTTGTTGTTGATTATGATTGTTATGATCGTGATTATTATGACTGTGATTATTATTATAAAAAATAATAATAATACGTGTTACAATTACAATTATTATGTTTTATTTGTACATTTATTTGTGCAGAGTAAATCAGGTATTAAGAGAGATATGAGTGATAGAGAGTTATCTTCACCTTGCAGGAGACCACAGAGCAGAAATAGTCTCCAGGATCCAGTCATGTTCTCCCCAGTTCTTCATCAGGAGAAATACAAACCATCATTCTCATCTCATCATTTAAACTACAGCGGACAGCATTAACTCCAGTAATACACTAAATATAGTACTACACTAAAGGTGCTCTGTGCAACACTAAAGTAAGGCCCTAAAAGTAATTAGTATTAGTATTTAAAAAACATAATGTAATGTATTCAAAATACCAGTAAGAGAAGCACTACTTTTTCCATAACTACTAAACTATAGTTTTCCATCAAATAATACCAATATTCAGAAGATAAACAAGATGTATGTCCTCCAAAAGACTAATTATATATACAGTATATATATATATATATATACAGTATATATATACATACGGCACATGTAAACAGTATACATGTTCCTTTGTTCTAACAAACAGACAGAGAAACAAAAGAGTGGACTTACTTGATAGAGTGGAGAATTACGTGGACGTTTCTGAAAAGTACTTTTCCTCAACTACTTAACTTCTGTTCAACACTGGGTGAGAAAAGAACATGAGGAAGAGATTCAAAACGACATGAAGGATTAGAGATGAGCTTACATTCAGGAAGAAGATAAAGATAAAAGGTTTAACAAAACAATATCCTTATAGTTAACTACTTAATACTGTTAATACTGTTCTCTGTTAATACTGGTCGATGTAATGTTAACCCTGTAAATACCATTCTCGGTTTATAATGTTAATACTGTTCTCTGTGAATACTGTTAATATGGTTCACGGCTTCACGCATGTAGTAATGATCTCTGTTGATACTGTTCTCTGTTAAACAAAAGTACATTTGGAAGATTAGACCTGCGTTCAGCCTTTTAATCATGGCAGAAATATTCTTTCTGCCATTTAAGATGGAGATCTCTCCCTGTCACACGTAAGAAGCTGGTTGTTTATTACCTTAAGGCAAGCAGGTTCTCCTGATAGTGCAACAATGAAAAAAAACATACATTTTTCACCAAAACCTTTCAAATGTATCAGAAGGGTGGATGCTTCTTTAAGAGGTCGGACCATGGCATGCAGAAAAGCAGAAGGAAACTCGAGTCTCTGTGGTATCTCATGTTTCATCACATTTTCTTTCTAAACTCTTCACACTCATCGGCCGAGGCGATAGGACAAGGGGGCGATGGCGGTTTCACACACTTTCTGTCACGGTCCAACCCAGCTCTTCCTGTTCCTAGTGGTAGAGCTTCCTGGATCCGCGATGTCACGACTCCGTTCCGAATGCCCCTGTGTGTTTTCCCTGTCAGCCGTGTCATACATCATGTGTTACTCATTGCTGGGTTATCACCCTGGTTCTCAGAAAGCCTCATGTCTGTATCAAGCTAAGTTTCACGTATCAATAAACATATTGTTTATTGATCCACCGTCTTTTGACCATTGCCTGGATAACAACCTTGTTTTTGACTTGCGTTTTTAAACCTCTGCCTCCACCCTGGACATCCCGTTACCTGCTTGCCTTGACCACGTTTCTGGATTTTTCGCTGTCTGTACCTCTGCCTTTGCTCGTGTTAATCGGCGTGTGCACGATCATTAAAACCTGTCCTACCTGACTTCTGTTTACTCTGCTTTTGGGTCCCACCTACATCCACCTAACTTTTGGGTTACATGGGTAAGAATATTGGCACACACTTTTTTTAATTAATAAAAAATATATATTATTATTTTTATTTTTTATTTAAATTTTATTTGATTGTTTATATTATAATTTTTATCGTTTTATTTTAATGGTGTTTTGGAGATTTATACTGCGGGACGGAATGGGGAGTAAGCATTCCTATGTATTAAAAATGTTGTATCTTGTATCTTGTATCTTAAATTGTCCAAATTATAGACCATAGACCAATTATCAACATTGATTTGTCAATTTCAACATTGACAGACAACATTGATTTAGCCTTTTTCCTGCAATACCCAGCATTTCAGCTGATCTCACCAGATGGCACACTCTAGACACAATATACCTTTGCTGGAGTCTGGTCTATTCTCTCTAATTCACCTTTGACCCTGCATTGAGCCCTTCTGTAACAATGAGTGGACCAAAGAAAAGAAAAGTCGACAGCGAGTGCCGAGTGTTTAATGAGTGGACGACTAAATATTTTTTCACCAAAGTGCTGATTCTTATTTGCTAAGAAACCGTTGCGGTTTTCAAAGAAAACAATATCAGCCGCCACTTTTCCACCAAGCATGCTAACTACGCTAGCAGTAACAGTCAATGCAAGAACGGGTGGCTACTGCTCAGAGGTTGGCAGCCAATTTAACGACTCAGCTAAATATTTTTCTTTGACAAACTGCTATTCAAAGTCAAGCACCAAGGCAAGTTAAATTAGCAAAGGCCAGCAAACCGTGCTTGTTTTTGAAAGAATGCATGGTAGAGACAGCAGGTCTCTTGAGTCCAGAGAGCAAAAACTAATTAGAAAAAATTAGTTTATCACGCAGGACAGTGACTTGCCATGTAGAACTAATTGACGTAGCCAGCGAGTTAAACAAAACAGCTGAGTCTTTGAAGCTATATTCTTGACAATGATTATTGACAATTTTGGGATAACTTTATAAAAATAAAAAATAAATTTGACCATGGAATCTCTAAAGGGGACAACACGAGGAGAGGACTTGTATGACTTGTGTTTCTAGTGTCATCGAGAGGCTGAAGCTACCTTGGTGTAAACTTGCCAATGTCACCACAGATGGATCGCCAAACTTAACAGGAAAAATCGTCAGGCTGCTGAAAATAATCCAGGATAAGGTGAAAGAGGAAAACCCTGAGCTGGATGTCATTTTTCCACACTGCATAATCCATCAGGAAGCCCTGTGTAAGTCTGTATTGCTGCTTGATCATGTAGTGAAGCCAGTCGTAAAACTCTTCAGCATCGTCAATTGATTAAGTTCCTTGAGGAAACTGATGCTGATCACCAGGTCTTGCTTTATCACTCTCATGTCCGCTGGTTAAGTTTGGGGAAAGTATGTCGACGAGCGTGGGAGCTCAAAGGGGAGATTAGCTCATTTTTGGAGTTAATCAGGAAAGCTGACGATTTTCCAGAGCTGAGCGATGCAGATTGGCTTTGTAATTTTGCTTTTGCTGTGGACATATTGACACACATGAATGAGCTTAACATGAAGCTACAAGGGAAAGATCAATTTGTGCACGAAATGTACACAAATGTGAGAGCCTTCAAAGCCAAGTTGACTTTGTTCTCAAGACAAATGTCAAACAAATCATTCGCTCATTTCCCCAAACTAGCGACACTAAAAGAGGCCCCTCAAAATATGAAGAAATACAGAAAATTACTGGACGACCTGCACCGCAATTCTGCCGCCGGTTCTCTGATTTTGAAAAGTCACTTCAGCTGGTGTCATGTCACAAGACTATGAAACAGCGCCGCAGGAGTTGCAATTCGAACTGATGGATCTTCAATGTGACTCCGTCTTAAAGGAGAAGTTCAACTCCCTCAAACTGGAGGAGTTTTATGCTTCACTAAGCGAAGCCAAATTTCCAAACATTAGGAGGATGGCACAGAGGAGGCTGGTGTTGTTTGGCTCTACCTGCGTGTGTGAGCAGACGTTGAGTGTGATGAACATCAACAAATCACACCACAGATCCCAGTTAACTGATGAACACCTCAGATCTGTCCTGAGAATTGCCACAACCAAACTGACACCAAACTTTGATGCACTGGCAAAAAAGGGTGACCAACAACACTTCCCACTGAAATTAAATGTTTTTCTTTACTTTTCAGGTAATGGCTTTTACTTGTAATTTTTGTTTGTTCACACAAACACTCTCCATCCATCTGCTACTGGCCCGGTCCACCTGTCAAATTTGAAAACTCATAATGTCCCCTGAGCCCAAAAGTTTGCCCACCCCTGAGTTAGGGTAACCCGGTATAGTTAAGGTTGGGTGGGGTAAAAACAGTTCTCAACTCTGTGAAAACTCTTTATACTCATCGGCCGAGGCAACAGGACAAGGGGGTGATGGCAGTTTTATCACACTGAATAATATTCTGGGATTATTTAGTGTATAAGTGTATAAGGCTACTTAAGGCTACGACTTTCAGACAGTCTCACCTCCTCCACCCTCACCGTGAACACCAGCTTTCCCCAGGGCTGTTTGCTGAGCCCTCTTCTCTACTCCCTCTTCACCCATGAGTGCACTCCTGTACATGATAAAAACACCATAATCAAGTTTTCAGATGACACAATAGTTGTGGGCCTCATCCTACAGCCTACAGGGAGGAGGTCCAGCACCTGGTGGCGTGGTGTGCTGACAACAACCTGGCCCTCAACACCAAGAAGACCTGATCGTGGACTTCAGAAAGACCAGAGATGGTGCACACGCATCCTCATCAACGGGGCGGCGGTCGAGCGTGTCTCCAGCTTCAAATTCCTGGGGGTCCACATCTCTGAGGACCTATCTTTGTTCAAGTTGGATTACCCCAAACCACCAAAGTCATGTACATCCCCTCAAGTCCTTCTATTCCCCGGACCTGGAGTACCTGATGCTTATGTGCCGTCCATACTGGCTACCTCGGGAGTTTACAGCGGTAACCGTGACCGCTGTTTACATTCCCCCACAAGCCAACACGGACACAGCGCTGAAGGAACTGTACGGGGCTATCAGCGAACAGGAGTCGGCCCACCCCGAGGCTGCTCTCATCGTGGCGGGGGACTTCAACAAGGCGAACCTGAAGAAGGTTCTCCCGAAGTTCTACCAACACATAAAGAGCAACACACGGGGCGAGCGGATCCTCGACCACTGCTACACTCCCTTCCGTGATGGCTACAAGGCCCTCCTCCGCCCACCGTTCGGCAAATCAGATCACCGCTCTATCCAGCTACTCCCCGCCTATAGGCAGAGACTGAAGCAGCAACCGATCGCTGTGAGGGAGGTCCAATGCTGGTCGGACCAATCAGATTCTACGCTGCAGGATTGTTTTGATCACGCTGACTGGCACATGTTCCGCGTTGCCTCGGACAATAACATCAACGAGTACGCGTCGTCGGTCACCGGGTTCATCAAGAAGTGCATAGATGACGTTGTTCCGACCAAGTCGGTTCGGATATATCCCAACCAGAAACCGTGGATTAACGGCGATGTTCGCGCTGCCCTACATGCGCGTAACGCCGCCTTTGGTTCCGGGAATACGGAGGAATATACGAGAGCCCGTTACGACCTCCGTAAGACCATCGTCACTGCCAAGCGGGAGTATAAGGACAGAGTGGAAGATAAATTCAAGAAACACGATGCGAGGGGTATGTGGCAGGGGCTGCAGAAGATAACGAACTTCAGAGGGAGAACCAGTTGTGTAGAGAACTCCTCTACCTCCCTCCCAGGAGAGCTAAATACATTTTTTGCTCGGTTCGACGTAAACGGCAGCCCGCCGAAGCCAGCATCGACTGAGGAGACCAGCCAGCTGCGCATCTCGGAGGCGGATGTGCGCCGCACCTTTAAGCGGCTGAACATCCGTAAGGCGGCAGGCCCCGACGACATCCCGGGCCGCGTCCTCAGAGCATGCGCAGACCAGTTGGCAGGAGTCTTTGCAGACATCTTCAACCTCTCCCTGTCCCAGGCTGTTGTCCCCGCGGTCTTCAAGATATCCACCATCGTGCCTGTCCCTAAACAAACCAAGGTAACATGCCTGAATGACTACAGACCTGTGGCCCTCACCTCGATCGTTAGCAAATGCTTCGAGAGGTTGGTCAAGGACTTTATTTGCTCCGTGTTACCTACCACGCTGGACCCATGGCAATTTGCATATCGTCAAAATAGATCCACGGACGACGCAATTGCCATGGCCCTCCACACTGCCCTCTCCCACCTGGAGGGGAAGAACTGTTATGTGCGAATGCTGTTTGTGGACTACAGCTCAGCATTCAACACAATAGTTCCTGCCAAGCTCGACACCAAGCTGAGAGGTCTAGGCGTACCCCCATCCATGTGCAGCTGGATACTGAACCTCCTGTCGGACCGCCGCCAGGTGGTGAGGATGGGCAGCACCACATCAGAGCCACTGACCCTCAACACGGGAGCCCCCCAGGGATGCGTGCTGAGCCCTCTCCTCTACTCCCTCTACACCCACGACTGCATGGCTATGCACAGCTCCAACGTCATCGTCAAGTTTGCTGACGACACGACAGTGATGGGCCTGATCGCCGGCGACGACGAGACAGCCTACAGGGAGGAGGTCGGATCGCTGGAGCAGTGGTGCCAGGAGAACAGCCTCGCCCTCAACGTCAAGAAGACCAAGGAGCTGATCGTGGACTTCAGGAGGCAGAGGGGAGAGCACAGCCCTATCTCCATCGACGGCGTTGCAGTAGAGAGGGTCAGCAGCTTCAAGTTCCTCGGCGTGCACATCTCCGAGGACCTCACATGGTCCACGCACACCACACACGTGGTGAAAAAGGCCCAACAACGCCTGTATTTTCTCAGGCGTCTGAAGAAATTCAGCATGGGCCCCCGCATCCTGAGAACATTCTACAACGGCACCATCGAGAGTGTTCTGACAGGGTGTATCACCGCCTGGTACGGGAACTGCACGGCACTCGAGCGCAGAGCGCTTCAAAGGGTGGTGCGGACGGCCCAGTATATTGTTGGAGGTGAGCTCCCCTCCCTCCTGGACATTTACAACCAGCGGTGCGTGGCCAAGGCCAAAAGAATTATAAAAGACATTGCCCACCCCAGCCACGAACTTTTCTCACTATTACCGTCAGGCAGGCGATACCGCAGTATCAAGTGTCGTACAAATAGGCTTAGAGATAGCTTCCACAGTCAGGCCATCAGGCTGCTGAACAAGGGCGTATAACATATAACAATGTATATTTTATTACATTGATTTATATATATATATTGCTCTTTTCTGTGCTGATTTTTGCATTTTATAAATTGCATTTTTTATTTTTATTATTATATTCTTTATTCTATTTTTTATTCTATTTTTATCTATTTTTATTTTATCTTATTTTATTTTATAACTGCTGTCTGTCGTCGGGTATTGCACACAAGATTTTCACATCACTGCTTTATACTAAACTGTAAACTGTGAAGTGACAATAAACTTGACTTGACTTGACTTGACCCTCCCTGCAATAAACACTACCCACAACAAATTGTGTCTGAGGAAGGCACAACAAATAGTCAAAGACCCCTCTCACCCCAACCACTGTTTGCCCTCCTCCCCTCCGGGGGGCCTTATATAAACATTTGTTCCAAGTCAAGCAGGCTTAGGAACAACTTCTTCCCCTCAGCTGTCATCTCTCTGAACTCTGTACCACGATGACAGCCCCCCCCCATCTGAACTCTGTACCACAGCCCCCCCCCTCTGCTGCCCAACATATGAACTCTGAACCCTGCTGACAATACCCTTTCACCATCAATGTCTTCAACAGCCTTGCACTGTATCATAACTCCCTACCTCTACCTACAGTTTACATATTTATAGTTGACATATGTATTGTTTACATACCTGTATGATAGTCATGTACATTTTTACTGTACTTACCGAATATATATATTTATCGTCAACTGCTGATATAACTACACACCCCTGCTCACTACCTGCTGTGTATACATTTATATATATTTATCTTTTGATCCAACTGCATACCCCTGCTCACTACTTGTTTACACTTGTATACTTACCTTGTATATATATATATACCTTGAATTCTGCACATATCTCATATCTACTCTATAAGTTATTTTATACTTTTAGTAGTAGTTTATTTAGTAGACTGTATTTACATATTATTCAACAACTCTACATTATATATTACCATGCACTTTACTGCAACATTTGCGCTCTGGTTAGATGCCAAATTCCTTTCGCTGTACTGTACTTGTGCTGTACAATGACAATCAATTTCAATCTAATCTAATGTAATGTAATGTAGTTAAATGCACAGGACTACAGCCTGGTATACAACCATTGGTGGAAGCCACCTTTATAACACCAAGTAAAGGCCTACACTAGCCACACCTTAAGTGAAACAAACTACACACTAGACACACTAGCAACACCTTCATTCTACCAAACTATACACTAGCTACAGAGATACAGAGACTAGATTAGAGCAATGTGAAAAGGAAGTTCTTAACCATGGAGACCTCGTCGGGTTTCACCACAAACTACACTGTGGTTAGGGCAGCAGCGGCAGAGCTCAGGGGGAAGTGAGGAGAAGGGATTTTGTGAAACATATTAAGAAATAGAGGCTTTTTTAAATATGTGAGTCAATACAATGTACTAAGTTTAACATGGTGTATTATATTGTAGATCTAACTGGTAAAGCCATTTGGGCCAAGGACAATATTTATTTTTATTTCATTTTAATTGTATCGTGTATTGTATCATTTATATTATTAACCCCAGATAGAATGTATATCACCATATACATAAACATGTTTTGTCTATTAATTTATGAAGTATTACACACAGTAACCTAACATGTGTATGTATTCATAGTTTTAAAAGTTCTGTCAGTGGTAATTTTCATTCATGTCATATTCAGTTTAAAAAAAAAGCAACCATGGCAGTGTAAACACTCCCTGATTTAGTATTTGACTGAAAAATTAAAATAAATAATACTATATCTCTGCAGTGTTCGCCCAGCTCATCTGTTGCCGTGACGATGACATCCATCCAGATCCTCATGGCCTCTGGACTCATTACATTACATTACAGTCATTTAGCAGACGCTTTTATCAAAAGTGTGTTTCAACAAAGGAAGGTAAGAGAACAACTCGTCACCAGAAGTCAAAAGTGCATTTAATTTCTAATAACTGAAACAGTGCTCAGGTAGAAGTACAATAATTCAGGCAAAAGTGTAAGGGAAAAAGTACAATAAGTTTGCAAACACTTAATTGACATAGCGCTACGAGGAAGGATCCGGGAAGTGTGTCCTGAAGAGATGGATTTTCAGCCTGTGGCGGAAAATGGGGAGTGACTCTGCAGTCGTGACCTCCGTGGGGAGTTTGTTCCACCAAATTGGGGCCAGGACGGAGAACAGGCGGGACCGCGTAGATCGGCCACACGGGCCCCTAAGTGAGGGGGCAAGCAGACGGCCCGAAGAAGCCGAGCGAAGTGGACGGGTTGCGATGTAGTCCTTGACCATTGCCTGGAGGTAGGATGGAGCAGTACCTTTTACTGCCTTGTAGGCTAGCACCAAGGTCTTGAACTGAATGCGAGCAGCTACAGGTAGCCAGTGTACAGTCCGAAGGAGGGTAGATGTGTGGGAGTACTTGGGGCGGTTGAACACCAGGCGAGCTGCAGCTTTCTGAATGAGCTCCAGGGGCCTGATGGCAAATGCCGGGGCACCAGCAAGGAGGGATTTGGAGTAGTCCAGCCGGGAGATGACAAGAGCCTGGATAAGCACCTGCGCAGCCTTTTCAGTGAAAAAAGGCCGAATCCTCCTGATGTTGTAGAGGAGGAATTTGCAGGAGCGTGTCACCGATGCAATGCACGAGAACGACAGTTGGTCGTCCAGGGTCACACCCAGATTCCTTGCGGTCCGAGTAGGTGTCACCACAGCCTCATCAATGGTGACAGCCAGGTCTCAGTGCGGACAGCCCTTTGCCGGGAAGAACACTAGCTCAGTCTTGTCCAGGTTGAGCTTTAGGTGGTGCATCGACATCCACTTTGAGATGTCTGCTAGGCACGTGGCAATGCGTGTTTCCACTTGCGTGTCCGAGGGGGGAAACGACAAGACCAGTTGGGTGTTATCAGCATAGCAGTGGTAGGATAAGTCATGGGAGTGGAAAACAGCAACAATGGACTTTGTGTAGAGGGAGAAAAGAAGAGGACCCAGGACCGATCCTTGTGGAACCCCAGTAGTCAGTCGGCGTGGTTCCGACACAGACCCTCCCAGTGCCACCTGGTAGGAGCGACCCGTCAGGTAGAATGCAAACAAGGCGAGAGCAGAGCCCAAGACACCCATCCCCTCAAGGGTGGAGAGGAGAATCTGGTGGTTCACAGTGTCGAATGCTGCAGACAGGTCAAGGAGTATCAGGACCGAGGAGAGCGAATTTGCTCTAGCAACATGGAGCGACTCAGTTACTGCCAGAAGGGCAGTTTCTGTCGAGTGACCTTAAAACCAGATTGGTGGGGATCCAAAAGGCAGTTCTGGTGGAGATACAAGTACAATTGGTTAAAGACAGCAGGTTCAAGAGTTTTGGATAAGAAGGGCAAAAGGGATACCGGTCTGTAGTTCTTGAGTGTTGGTTTCTTCAGAAGAGGGGTGACTCTGGCAGTCTTGAAAGCAGCGGGAAAGCATCCAGATGTCAGGGGTGCATTGATGATGTGTGTCAGGAAGGGCGAGTTCAGGCGCAGTGGACTGAACCAGAGGGGAGGGAACTGGACCCAGTGAGCATGTGGTGGGTCGGCTGGATGTGATGAGGTGAAGAACATCATCTGTGGAGAGGGGAGAGAAATGGGTAAGGGAGGGTGGGGGGAAGACATGAGTGGTTGATGCGAGCATGGGCCAGGGGGTCAGGGAAGGAGGATCGGATATCGTTGACCTTCTTGTCGAAGAAGTTGGCGAAATCATCCGGGAGAAGGGAGGAGCTGGGGGGAGGGGGAGGGGGATGGAGGAGGGAGGAAATAGTATCAAAACTGTTTATTAGGTTTAGATGTGTCAAGATGTAGTGTTGGTAGGACCCAGAATGCAAACCAAAGACACAGTGAAGCGATAATATGAGGCTTTATTGCGTAAGCATCATCGTAGAACGGTCGGGGACAGGCCAGGGGTCTGGATACCGGGAGGTCGATCAGCGTACCGACAGGTAGTAGACAGGCGAGTGGTCCGGGACGGGCGAGGGGTCTGGATACCGGGAGGTCGAAGTAGCGACAGGTAGTAGACAGGTAAGTATAATTACCGGAGGGCTGGTACGGTGTCATCGAGGGAGAACGACATACGATCTAGCAAAGGGGTAAAGGGACGCCAGGGTATATAAACACCCAGGTGCGGTGATTATCATAATCAGCAATTGCCGACAGGTGCGTGGGTGCGCCACTAAAGCCCATGCCTTGGCCACGCCCCCTGTCACCCACCGTAACCGTGACAAGATGCTGCTCTTTGAATTTTGGAACAGTAAAATGCAGCGACGAGGAAGAAGAGACGCTCGTAGGTCTTCACACAGAACGTTAGTTTGGGCCTGGGAGACTAATGATAAACACACATAAGATATATATATATATTACTACTAATGCTAACACTAGTATGTCTTAATAATATTAATAATAATAATAATAATAACATGCCAATTTAATACAGCATTATTCATGAAGCCAAAACATCCACCAGTGCCTCGGAGACTTAATACACAATATATTAATATATACCAGTGGTGAAGCGTCAGGGCCTTCAAGGTATTCAGAGAAGACCCTGGAACTCTCAGATTAAACAAAAAAAATCGAATTAATTGTAATAATAAAATGTAATACATTTGAATACAATTTAAATAAAATGACTAAATGAGAATCGTATCTGTGTTGTTATCTGTTAAATTACAGTTACGTTGATTTATTTGTCATTCCCGGTCCATGCACGACGCATTTGAGTGGTTTTGTGTTGGAAAAACAATGCAACCAATCAGATATTTTTCTAGGTTGCTGGGAAGAATATCCTTCAACCAAAGTATTCCCGATTGCTTTGGCCCTCAGACTGAATGAGAGAGTACGTTTGGATTGACAATTTGATAAACCAATCATATAGTGATTTGTAGCCAATGGGCGTATTCTTTCAGATTTCCCCACAGTTCCATAGTGCGCTAGAAGGTTCACTGGCTCGGATGTAGCGTAGTGCTACGTAGGTTTTTTTCTACGTAGGTTTTTTACATCGAAATGGCAACAGGTGAAGATGATGTTGTTGCGGAATTGTTGTTAGTACCCTTTTAAAGACGACCATTCAGTAAAAAGATGGACATTATAAAAAAGTTTTAACAATCCCCATCACCACTACATCTGTGGAAAGGACATTTTAATATTATAAAAACATATGGAGGAACAGAACAGGACAATCCCGACTGCATTAGCTTCCATAGCTATTGAAAGGCAACTTATTTTGGATCTGAAAAGCAGTAATCAGCTTTATGACCCGGTTATCGATTAATCCAGAAGGACATGAGAATGGATTTGGTCTTTAAGTGAACATCATTGGTGAGTGAGACTCATTTGTCTTTGCTGGTTTTGGCGCAGTGTTGCGTCTCGTTGAGCTGGTTGTTGCATTTTGTTTCCACACACTTGTTGACTGATTAGTTCATGGCTGTCTTGGGTTTGTTAAGCATTGTTGTGCATTTAAATTTAGAGTTTTGACTTGATCTTTCTTTGCATCGCTGAACGTGAAAAGACTTAACGTAACTAAGAGTTATAAAACCGCGATCAATAATCACCTAATTTCTCTGGTATATGTCTTGTCATTAGCACTTTCAACATATCTCAACATATCTCACCTTAAATCCTCCCATTATGAACATTATGTGACATTGAGTGTTTTCCTCTCTATTGAGCCAGTAAGAAAAAGTCTTAACACAGCTTTATGAGAGGAAAACATTTAATGTAACATAACTTCCGTAATAGTAGGATTTAGGTTTTGATATTTTGACAGGTGAAATAGTTAATGACAAGACATATTCCAGAGACATTTGGTGATTATTCATCGCTGTTTTGGAACTTTAAGTTATGTTAAGCCTTTTCACGTATCGTTTTAGACCGTCCCTTTCATCGATAGCCTGTGTGGTGGTGCTGTGTTGGTCTGTTACTTCACTACATGGACACTGCTTTACCAACTATGGTCAACTTGGAAATTGGCTGCGACAATCTGATCTTCCTAAATGAGATAACGCATAAAGTGACTGCCTCCCCTCCGGGAGGCGCTATAGAACCCTCTGTTCCAAGTCAAGCAGGCTTAGGAACAGCTTCTTCCCCTCAGCTGTCATCTCCCCTGCTGTCCCCCCCCCGGCTGCCCTCCCTGCTGCTGCCCCCCCCTGCTGACGCCCCTGCCCCATACCTCTGCTCAACACTAACTGTAAAAAAAGAACTACCTACCTCTCTATAGTTTACATATTTATTACTAAGATACCTGTTCACTGTACCTGCAATATATATTTTAATCTGTTGATAGAACTGCTCATACTCCTGTATATATATATATATACATTTATACTTGCCATACATTTATATATGCTCACTTGTATATACATTTAGATCTATATATTTGTATCCTGCTTTCAATAATAGCATACCCCTGATCACTACGTTAAATTATCCCTTACCTGTATACACATATACCTATTATTATGCTCATATCACATTTATACCTAGACTGTCTTTTGACCTGTAAATTTAAACTGTAAATTATACTTATTATTAATAAATTATTACCATGCATATATTACATGCTAAATTATTTTCACTGTACTGTACTTGTGCTGTGCAATGACAATCAATTTGAATCTAATCTAATCTAATCTAATCTAATCTAATCTAATCTAATCTAATCTAATCTAATCTAACTAGTGGTCTGACCTGTAGGCCTGTGGTCTTACCAGTGGACTAGTGGTCTGACCTGTAGGCAAGTGGTCTAACCTGTATTGGAGGCTAGTGGTCTAACCAGTGGACTAGTGGTCTAACCTGTATCATAGGCTAGTGTCCGGTGGTCCTTGTCAAAGAGGAACCATCTCCTTCCAGGTTTTGACGCAACCTCCCTGCTTGATGAGGAAGCCAGCGCACCGGCGGCTGGTCATGCGTAGGCCTGGGCATCCTGACACGCCATGACCCAGCGACTCCATGTGTGCACGCAGGTCAAAGATCAAAGCCAGGAAGAGGGGAAGGTTGCGCTGTCGAAAAGAAAAAAAAGCAGCTTATAAAGCTTTATAATTCCTCTTTCTCAGTTCAGCAGGTAAGGGTTAGACAGTAAATACAGAATCTCACTACCCTGGCACTGACCTCATCTGAGTGATCTGATTGGTGGGTATCTCCGGTGAGGCGGCGCCTGAGGTGGAGGGCACAGGGCTCTTAGAGTGGGGTCTGTCTGGAGGATGAAGAATGTATTTTCTGGGAGAACTAGGCTCCTTCTGCCTCCTCCTCTCTCGTTCTGTCTCCTCCTTCTCCTCTTCCTCCTCCTCCACCTCCTCAAACACCAACCTCCGCTGCACCTTCTGCAAAATCACAGTATAGAAAATAAGTAGCAGCATGCATATATATAGTAAAGTATAGTGTGCCTAGTATTGTGTGCCTAGCATATCCAGCCTAGCTTAGTGTATCTAGCCTAGTGCTTCATAAACGGCTTAGCGTATGTAGCCTAGTGGAGCATACCTAGCCTAACGTTGCGTATTGTGCCTAGCATGCCTAGCGTAGCGTGTGTTTGTGGTGGCTCTATGCTTCAGGCTCACCCTCTCTCTTAGCAGCCTCTCCCTCTCAGCCCTTGCAGCCTGCAGCCTCCTGTCCATCTCCAGCAGGTCGTCTAGCCCCAGGGACGGACTACAGCAGCAGTAGAACACAGGGCTTAGTTTTTAATAACGGTATAACATGATATAGATATATATCATATAACAGGGTATAGCAGAGTATAGAAGAGAATAGCAGGGCATAGAGGTGCATAGCAGGGTACAACAGGATATACAGAGGGATAACAGGGTGTAGAGGGGTATAACAGGGTAGATCAGTGTATAGCAGGGTATAGCAAGGCATAGAGGGGTATAACAGGGTATAGAGGGGTGTGACAGGGTATAGAGGGGTGTAACAGGGTATAGATTAGATTAAAATAGAGAGGTGTAACAGGAATAAAAAGGTATTGAGCGGTATAACAGGGTATAGTGGGGTATAAGAGGGTATAGAGGGGTGTAACAGGGTATAAAAAGATATTGAGGGGTATAATAGGGTATAACAGGGTATAGTGGGGTGTAACAGGGTATAACAGGGTATAGAGGGGTGTAACAGGGTATAACAGGGTATAGAGGTGTGTAACAGGGTATAACAGGGTATAGAGAGGTTTAACAGGGTATAATAGGGTATAGAGGGGTGTAACAGGGTATACCAGGCTATAGAGGGGTGTAACAGGGTATAACAGGGTATAGAGGGGTTTATCAGGGTATAACAGGGTATAGAGGGGTGTAACAGGGTATAACAGGGTATAGAGGGGTGTAACAGGGTTTAACAGGGTATAGAGGGGTGTAACAGGGTATAAGAGGGTATAGTGGGGTGTAACAGGGTATAGAGGGGTGTAACAGGTTATAACAGGGTATAGAGGGGTGTAACAGGGTATAACAGGGTATAGTGGGGTGTAACAGGGTATAAGAGGGTATAGTGGGGTGTAACAGGGTATAACAGGGTATAGAGGGGTATAACAGAGTATAGAGGGGTGTAACAGGGTATAACAGGGTATAGAGGGGTTTAACAGGGTATAATAGGGTATAGAGGGGTGTAACAGGGTATAACAGGGTAACGTGGGGTGTAACAGGGTATAAGAGGGTATAGTGGGGTGTAACAGGGTATAACAGGGTATAGTGGGGTGTAACAGGGTATAACAGGGTATAGAGGGGTGTAACAGGGTATAACAGGGTATAGAGGGGTGTAACAGGGTATAACAGGGTATAGAGGGGTGTAACAGGGTATAAGAGGGTATAGAGGGGTGTAACAGGGTATAAGAGGGTATAGTGGGGTGTAACAGGGTATAGAGGGGTGTAACAGGTTATAACAGGGTATAGAGGGGTGTAACAGGGTATAACAGGGTATAGTGGGGTGTAACAGGGTATAAGAGGGTATAGTGGGGTGTAACAGGGTATAACAGGGTATAGAGGGGTATAACAGAGTATAGAGGGGTGTAACAGGGTATAACAGGGTATAGAGGGGTTTAACAGGGTATAATAGGGTATAGAGGGGTGTAACAGGGTATAACAGGGTAACGTGGGGTGTAACAGGGTATAAGAGGGTATAGTGGGGTGTAACAGGGTATAACAGGGTATAGTGGGGTGTAACAGGGTATAACAGGGTATAGAGGGGTGTAACAGGGTATAACAGGGTATAGAGGGGTGTAACAGGGTATAACAGGGTATAGTGGGGTGTAACAGGGTATAAGAGGGTATAGAGGGGTGTAACAGGGTATAAGAGGGTATAGTGGGGTGTAACAGGGTATAGAGGGGTGTAACAGGGTATAACAGGGTATAGTGGGGTGTAACAGGGTATAAGAGGGTATAGTGGGGTGTAACAGGGTATAACAGGGTATAGAGGGGTGTAACAGGGTATAACAGAGTATAGACGGGTGTAACAGGGTATAGAGGGGTTTAACAGGGTATAAGAGGGTATAGTGGGGTGTAACAGGGTATAGAGGGGTGTAACAGGGTATAACAGGGTATAGTGGGGTGTAACAGGGTATAACAGGGTATAGAGGGATGTAACAGGGTATAACAGAGTATAGAGGGGTGTAACAGGGCATAACAGGGTATAGAGGCGTTTAACAGGGTATAATAGGGTATAGAGGGGTGTAACCGGGTATAACAGGTTATAGAGGGGTGTAACAGGGTATAACAGGTTATAGAGGGCTGTAACAGGGTATAGCAGGGTAAATGAATGTTAACAGGGTCAAATGGTCAAATGGTATAGAGGGTTATAACAGGGTATAGAGAGTGTAACAGGGTATAGAGGGGTGTAACAGGGTATAGAGGGTTATAACAGGGTAAAGAGGGGTGTAACATTGTATAGAGGGGTGTAACAGGGTATAGAGGGGTATCACAGGGTAAAGGGGGATATAACAGGGTATAGAGGGGTATCACAGGGTAAAGGGGGTAAAGGGGATATAACAGGGTATAGAGGGGTAAAACAAGGTATAGAAGCGTATGGGTTAGGGTTACAACATTATCAACATGATCTCTTAAGGCTGTGGTATATGAATAACATATATAGCAAAGGAATAATCATGACACAGTCCTATATATATATATATATATATATATATATATATATATACAGTAGAGAGAGAGAGAGAGAGAGAGAGAGAGAGAGAGAGAGAGAGAGAGATATTTTTCATTATTAGAGGGTTTAAACTTACATACTTACGATAACTTACGATACAGGGTCGTGGTTTCTATAAAAACACCATATATTAGAAGGCTCAAGAGTGCCTGGCTATAATGAGTTGAATGTTGGAAGTCAAGGGCGAGAGCACCATCCAGCTAAGGCTCCACCACAATGTTAGGCCTTTGAATATATTCAAGAATCACCTTGAGCTGAGAGAGGCCTGTCCTGGTGATGGTTGTCATGGAGATGGTTGCCGTGGGGATGTCGCCTCTGTGGTAAACTGGAGAACACCTGACACGGTTCTTGTGGAGAAGAACACAGTCAGAACCTGTCAATCACAAGCAGTTTCCATGGCACCCCATTCATCTGCCAACCACAAGCGGTTTCCATGGCCATCACATCACACACTATCACAGTATAGAAAATAAGTAGCAGCATGCATATATATAGTATAGTGGCAATTTACAAACAATTGTATTTCTTATTTGCCACTTCCACTCCGGGGATAGCTTTAGTCTACGCGCACATAATAAAGATTCTGATCCATCCGTTTGGCTGTCACAATGAATCAATCATTTATTTCCAAGCTGCATCACAAACAAAACTCGTATATCTAATACATGCGGTCCATGCGTGCGTTGCGTGCGGTGCGGTAGAAAAACGGTTTGCTTTCCCGGTCCACCCTCCCACGCTGGCCACCACCCCTTATCAAGGTAAACCATACAGGTGAATAGCTCAGGTAGGTCTCTTAAAGGGAAAGTACACATAGTTTAAAATCATAAGAATAGTTACAATAACCATAATCAGTGTAAATAATATCATGACTTGTCGATCAAGTTATCAGTTTTCGTTTTCATATTTCGTAATCCATAAAGCATTTTCATAATTCAAATAATTGCATGATACAAACTCAAAGATTAAATAACTCAAGAATGGCTCCTACATCTAGTAAAGTATAGTGTGCCTAGTATTGTGTGCCTAGCATATCTGAACCTGGACCCAAAGTCTACCTACCACTTCAGGGTCGTTCCCAGTGCTGGGGGAACAGTGGGAGAACCGTCCAAGCAGCAACGGATCGGACCAGGTACAGCACCCTAACCCCCCATTACAAACCATAGCTCTACTAACCCTACTTTCCCTACTGCCCTAGTAATCATTACAAATACTAACCCTAGTAAACCCTACCCTACTAACCCCAGGCACTGGTCTGAGCGGTGCAGCGATCGCTGGGATAGCGGAGGGGATCCCCTGCAGCCTCCTGGCTCTCTTCACCTTCACAGCTCTGCTCTACCTCAGCGTCTCCTACTGCAAGAACACAGGTAAGACTCCTCCTGCTGCTCCTCCTCCAGCGCTCTCCCCCCTCCCCCTCCCCCTCCCCCTCCCCCTCCCCCTCCACCTCCACCTCCCCCTACCCCTCCCCCTCCACCTCCCCCTCCCCCTCCCCCTCCCCCTCCACCTCCACCTCCACCTCCCCCTACCCCTCCCCCTCCACCTCCCCCTCCCCCTCCCCCTCCACCTCCACCTCCCCCTCCACCTCCACCTCCACCTCCACCTACTCCTCGACTTTCTCCTCCTCCTTCACCTCTTTCTCCTCATATCTCAACACCTTCCAACATGGAGGCACTTGCTGTTCATCTCACTGTTAACCTCTCTCTCTCTCTCTCTCTCTCTCTCTCTCTCTCTCTCTCTCTCTCTCTCTCTCTCTCTCTCTCTCTCTCTCTCTCTCTCTCAGGACAACCCAAATATCCTGTGTCTCAGGCTGTTGAGAAGGTCAGAAACACACACACACACACACACACACACACACACACACACACACACACACACACACACACACACACACACACACACACACACACACACACACACACACACACACACACACACACACACACACACAGTGGCAAGTTGTTAAATGTTTGGATTAGTAGGGATGGGGTAACTTTTGAGGTTTTAGACTTTGGTTTTGGATGTAATGTTTTTTGGGGTTAGGGTTGAGCTTAGGGTATGAAGTAACCTGTTCTCTGTTCTTGCAGGCGGTAGCCAGCCAGCCTGATTCTGAGATGCCAGACTACAACAAACTCCAGGTGAACAGTCACATGATCACAACATCATCATCATCCTCACTCAGCTTCCTGTCCACGTACCGTGTGATGTCACTAACATTTCTCTCTTTTAGGATTCATCTGAAATGTCATCTGAAATGTTTTCTGCTTGTATGGGAGTGAGTGTATGTGTGTGTGGTGTGCACACTATTCACACATCATAGTTTATAGTGTCATGTATTTGTAAACAAAAAAATATTATATTATCTTATCTTAATGTTTGTTTGTTAATAAAAAATGAGACTATTTATATTTAATTTATATCAACCAATTCAAAAACGGATTGTTTTTCTGAATGACAGTAGTAACAGTAACTATTTGTTGAAGGATGAATGAGGTGAAACCGAAAATGAATAAACTAACCCTAACCCAACAATCAGGTTTTAGATTGTGGTTTAAGATAATGATCTGTTGGTTAAATAAGTATCCTTGACTAGTATGACTAGAGAAGACATAAGGGATTGAACTCTGCACCTTTATGCTGAGATCCAAGCACACTAGCCACTACTAGACAACCAAGTCAGCTCTCGGTCAGTATAGAATTTTAAATAATAGATTTAGATCAGAAAGTACTTGTATTAAAGTAACTAATTACTTTTATGGAGAAGAGTAACTGACTTCTACGAAGACATTGGGAATTGAACTTGTGAGTCTGATGGGAGTGGAACACACTATCCACTACACACTACATACTGCAAGTCCTAATTAATACCTAATTAATTAAGGATTCATTTCTATTTTGGTTTCTCATTCACCGACAATAAGCGCTCATTTCTGTCTAAATTGGACTTGTTTTGATCTGTAGCAAATATTTCTAAGTGCTTTCAATTAGCTGAAGAGATAATATTATAAATGTTATGCTCAATGGGACTTGTTTTGATGTCCTTCACTCACATTATTTTGTCTTATTTTGTGCCCATTTTCTTTGGACTTCATATTTCCAGCACGCTGCCTCCTTACAGAGCCCTGATGCCTGAATAAAGGATTCATTATTCCATTTGGGTTTTAGGTCATTATGCTCTTGTTTAAGCCAAGATGTGACCCCTTTTAGTAAGACTTTACTCTTCTACACTTTGACTTCACATAATAGCATAGCGTCCCCGTAATTGAACTGCTTTAAAGAGTTTTTAATTGCCATCCATATCGAAAATGTTGTCTTTGGTATAATGTACAAACAGACACAAGAAGATTGTCATATTTGTAATATTCAGTACAAATCATAATACTGTAAAATATATAAGAATAAAAAATAATAAAAAGATACCATCTACACATCTCCGGCAGAACATTAACACAACGTTTTTTTCCCCACATCTGTGGTTCATTGTTAATCAAGGCCCACAGGTCCAAACAGCCACCACACACACACTTGAGGAAGAACTCTAGCATGTACCATCTGCTCTTTTCACAATGATTCAACCATGCAATAAACCAGATTCCTCATCACCCTGTGTCCTGGTCCTGGTCGGCGAGGTCCCTGTTCAGGTGCCAGTGGAGCAGACCACGCCAATGGCTGCTTAAGGGCTCCTCCCAAAGACAAGGCCACAAGGTGATGAGGAATCTGCTTTATTACAAGAGTTTAAATCCAGTGGTGAAGCGTCAGGGCCTTCAAGGTATTCAGAGAAGACCCTGGAACTCTCAGATGAAACCAAAAAATCGAATTAATTGTATTAATAAAATGTAATACAATTTAATAACATTTAATAACATTTAAATAAAATGAATAAATGAGAATCGTATCTGTGTTATATTACAGTGTTACGTTGATTTGTTTGTCTTTCTCGGTCCATGCACGACGCATTTGAGTGGTTTTGTGTTGGAAAAACAATGCAACCAATCAGATATGTTTCTGGGTTGCTGGGAAGAATATCCTTCAACCAAAGTATTCCCGCTGACATTGGCCCTTAGACTGAATGAGAGCGTACGTTTGGATTGACAATTTGATCAACCAATCATATCGTGATTTGTAGCCAATGGGCGTATTCTTTTAGATTTCCCCGCAGCTCAATAGGGAGCTAGAAGGTGCAAGGTGGTGGCTGGCGCGAGAGTGGATCTAGCGTAGTGTTACGTTTTCTACGTTGTTTTTTTTACGTCAAAATGGCAACAGGTGAAGATGATGTCGTTGCGGATTTATTGTCTGAACCATTTTCAAGACGACCATTTAATGTTAAGATGGACATTATTAAAAAAGGCCGTCCAACACCTGACAATCTGGAACTGACTCAAGTAGTTAAAGCAGGCTATGTTCGCCATTTTCAGAGTAGCAACTGGGAACGATCCCCGTGGCTAACGGGCTCAACTAGCCAAAGAGGCTCTACTAGCCACGAGAGGCTCTACTGATGGGAGTGTTGCTGTTTGGGACCGACAAGAGAGCAGGGAATTGGAACTTATTTTGGATCTGAAAAGCGATCATCTTTATGACCTGATGGTGGTCGAACAATTCATCCAGAAGGACAGGAGAATGGATTTGGTCTTTAAGTGAACATCATTGGTGAGTGACACTCATTTGTCTTTGCTGGTTTTGTCTCAGTGTTGCGTCTCGTTGAGCTGGTTGTTGCATTTTGTTTCCACACACTTGTTGACTGATTAGTTAATGGCTGACTTGGGTTTGTTAAGCATTGTTGTGCATTTGAATTGAGAGTTTGGACTTGATCTTTCTTTGCATCGCTTAACGTGAAAAGACTTGACGTAACTAAGAGTTACAAAACTGCGATCAATAATCACCAAATTTGCATATGTTTTGTCATTAGCACTTTCACCTTTTCACTTTCATTTTGACAGGTGAAAGTGCTAATGACAAGACATATGCCAGAGACATTTGGTGATTATTGATCGCTATTTTGGAACTTAAAGTTCCAAAGTTACGTTAAGCCTTTTCACGTGAAGCGTGTTAGACCGGCCCTTTAACCGATAGCCTGTGTGTGATGGTCTGTGTTGGTCTGTTACTTCACTACATGGACACTGCTTTACCAACTATGGTACAATTGGAAATTGGCTGCGACAATCTGATCTTCCTAAATGAGATAAGGCATAAAGTGACTCCTCCGTGACGTCCGTCTGACTAGAACAACTGAATTTTCGAATGGTGGTGGTAATGGTGGGGGTGGTGTTCTACAGCAGGGGTTCCCAAAGTGGGGGTCGCGGGACCTCGAGGGGGGGGGGGGGGCGGGTCGCGAGATGATTTCAGAATCCTCTTGATGTGACCATGAGGTTTTTATTGTTAATAATAACGTGTGCATAGATATTTTTATATATGTACGGGTGACGAATAAAGGAATTTTGAATCCGACAGATTCACGACAGTATCATTTGCAGCTGAAAAAAAAGCCCCACACAATTTTCAATATCACGATTACCCCCCCCCCCCCCCCCTTGGACTTCACGATGTTCTCGATGGTGAAGATCTGCGCACACGTTGTTTTTAATGTTCCAGTCCCTCCGGTGATAGTGGGGGGGGGGGGGGGGGGGTCTGTTATGTTGGGGGTCGCGGGCTGAAAAGTTGGGGAACCCCTGGTCTACAGAAGGTCCAGTTGTGATAGACACGCTTCGCCACTGTTTAAATCATTGTGATCAGAGCAGATGGTGCATGCTAGAGCTCTCCTCTAGTGTGTGCGGTGGTGGCTGTTTTAACCTGTGGGCCTTGATTAACAATGACCCACAGGTGTGAAGCCTCACAAGCCAATCAGTCTAACTCAGGCCAGGTGAGGCTGCTTAAACCAGCCACCACCATCTATACAATAATAATAATAATAATAATAAGAATAATAAGAATAATAAGAACAATCACATTTAAAAAATATATGTTTTCAACCTGTCCCTATAGCCCTTTACTAATCCCTCTAGCCCTTTACTAATCCCTCTAGCCCTTTACTAATCCCTCTAACCCTTTACTAATCACTCTAACCATTTACTAATCCCTTTAGCCCTTTACTAATCCCTCTAGCACTTTACTTGTCACTATAGCCATTAACTTATCCCTCTAGCCCTTTACTCATCCCTCTAGCCCTTTACTTATCACTATAGCCCTTAACTTTTCCCTCTAGCCCTTTACTAATCCCTCAAAGCCTTTACTAATTCCTCTAACCATTGACTAATCCCTTTAGCCCTTTACTAATCCCTCTAGCCCTTTACTTATCCCCCTAGCCCTTTACTAATCCCTCTAGCCCTTTACTTATCCCCCTAGCCCTTTACTAATCCCTCTTGCCCTTTACTTATCCCCCTAGCCCTTTACTAATCCCTCTAGCCCTTTACTTATCACTATAGCCCTTAACTTATCCCTCTAGCCCTTTACTAATCCCTCTAGCCCTTTACTCATCCCTTTAACCCTTTACTCATCCCTCTAGCCCTTTACTAATAACAATAGCCCTTTACTAATCCCTCTAACCCTTTACTAATCCCTCTAACCCTTTACTTATTCCTATAGCCCTTTACTCATCCCTCATCCTCTAAAGAGGGAGTGTTAGGGACCAAGGGGCTGAGATCTCCATCTTGAGGTGGCTCTGGCTTCTTCTTCCAGTATATCGTTGTGTACAACACATCACAGTCCTCCACCTGCATGTCTGGTGCTGGGTCTGTCGCTCGCTCCTCAGCTCTGCAGGCTGTATCATGGTGCGTCCAGACCGAACCTGTTCCCGGAACAGCCTCCTCTCTCGGTCCAACAGCCTTCTCTCCCGGTCCAACAGCCTCCTCTCCTGGTCCAACAGCCTCCTCTCTTAGTCCAACAGCCTCCTCTCTTAGTCCAACAGCCTCCTCTCTTGGTCCAACAGCCTCCTCTCTTGGTCCAACAGCCTCCTCTCTTGGTCCAACAGTGTTCATCAGCACCCCAGTGTTAATGTAGATGTCCTCCTTACTTGTGTTGAAAACCTGAGATATGAATGTATATAATAAATATATATATTAGGGCTGTAAAAGTTAACGCGTTAACGCATGTGATTAATCTCGAGACTTTAACTCAAATGAATCATAGTATCGGTTTAGACGATAATCCTCCCTCAGTATTACCAGCGCTCATGCTCACCTTGTAATGATCTGAGAGGCAGGCAGTAGGCCTGTTAGATTAGATTAGATTAGATTAGATTCAAATTGATTGTCATTGCCCAGCAAGTACAGTACAGTGAAAATCATTTAGCATCTAACCAGAGTGTAATTGTTGCAGTAAAGTGCATGGCAAAATATAATTTACAGTTTACAGTTGCTAAAAGACAGTCTATGTATAAAGACAGTATAAGATTACTCATAGAGTATGTGTGGGATATGAGCATAATAATGTATATATATATATATATATATATACATACAGGTAAGTAAGTATAAGTATTTAACAGGTAGTGATTAGGGGTATGCATTATGAAAAGCAGGATCAATATATATACATGTATAAACAGCAGGTAGTGATCAGGGATATGCAGAACTATCAACAGTTGAAGATTAATAATATATATATATATATATATATATATATATATATATATATGGCAGGTAGTTAAAATGTACACATTAACAGGTATCTTATCCATAAATATGTAAACTATAGGTAGAGGTAGGTAGTTATTATATAGGTAATTATAGGATATATTGAGCAGAGGTGTGGGGCGGGGGGGGCGGGGGGGGGCGGCAGCAGGGGAGGGGGTGGGGGCTGTCTTCATGGTGCAGAGTTCAGAGAGATGACAGCTGAGGGGAAGAAGCTGTTCCTAAGCCTGCTTGACTTGGAACAAAGGTTTCTATAGCGCCTCCCGGAGGGGAGGAGGGCAAAGTCCATGGTTGGGGTGAGAGGGGTCTTTCACTAAACTTCCGTTAAACTTCCGTTAAACTACCAGGATGACTGAGGAGACTCACCAAGGAGTGCTGGGCGGAACATTGCACTTTAAAAATCTCCCAGCGAGTGGGAAATAACGGACAAAGTGACCACTATAGGGACTGATAGCGCTCGCAATATGATTGTTGCAGCAAAAAAACTTCCCTTTGAGCATATGCCCTGTATAGCGCACATTATACAGAGGGCCGTTGCTGTCTCCCTCCTGACTGTGGATTTGATGGGGCTTTAGCAAAGTGCCGTCAAATAGTTGGACATTTCAAACACAGTCCTGCAAACACAGCGGAACTGAAAGTCCAGCAAGCCTCTCAAGGGCAGAAGAATAGTGGTGTGTCATTTGTGAACAAACAAGTCTTAATGAACAAGTCTTTTCAGTGAACGAGAACGACTCGTTCATTCCCTTCGTTGGCTTTTTTGAATTATTCGTTTTGCAGAAGACTTATTAAAGTGCCTCGTGGGCAGGATCGCTCCGCGGCGGAGTGATTCAACTGTGAGTGGACTCGGAGCACTAGGGAAGGCTGTAGCCCAAAAGAGTGAAATTAGGCATTCTTATTGGTCGAGCTAGGCATCTGAGTCATCGAGGAGGCGGGATGACCGTTCTGAATCCACCACTCTCGTTCGTCATCCCTTTAGGTGAACCAATCAACGAGACTCTTTCATTGAATGACCAACAAGAGACTCGTTCATTGAACAACTCGTTCAATGAACGAGTCGTTTACTCGTCCAATGAACGACTCCAATGAACTCGTCCAATGAACGAATCTCTTGTCGAGTCGTTCATTGAACGAGTCGTTCAACGAACGAGTCGACAAGAGACTCGTTTATTGAACGAGTCGACAAGAGACTCGTTCAACGAACGAGTCGACAAGAGACTCGTTCAGTCTCTTGTCGACTCGTTCATTGAACGAGTCTCTTGTCGACTCTCTTGACGACTCGACAAGAGACTCGTTTATTGAACGAGTTGACAAGAGACTCGTTCAACGAACGAGTCGACAAGAGACTCGTTCAACGAACAAGTCGACAAGAGACTCGTTCATTGGAGACTCGTTCATTGGAGACTCGTTCATTGGAGACTCGTTCATTGGAGACTCGTTCATTGAACGAGTCGTTCAACGAACGAGTCGTTCAATGAACGAGTCTCTTGTCGACTCGTTCGTTCTCCCAGTTCTTTCAAGCAGCGAAGCAGCGTTCGTTGAATGAACTGTATCTTATATCAGCAGTTTTTATTTATCATTTATTAATAATAAATATTTTATTATATTATATATATTAGATTAGATTCAAATGTGTTTTCATTGCAAAGCACAAGTAAAGTACAGCGAAAATAAGCTGCCATCTAACCAGAGAGCAAATGTTACTGTAAAGTGCCTGGGAATATACAATGTACACTGGTTAAATAAGATGAAAAGACAGTCTAATAGGTATAGAAACGGTATTAAATAACTTTTAGAGTATGTATAAGAATAATAATTATAGGTGTATATATATACACAGGTAAAATACAAGAATTCAACAGGTAGTGATCATAGGTATTCAATTGTAACCCAGGTTATCTGACGTTACGGAGGTTTCCTGAACGCCTCACTGACTTGGTATATAACCGTTGTTGACACGCTCTGAGTGTTTCCATGCAGCGAACAAGCAAGTTCAAATTTAAGTTGAGATATATTTACATTTAGAGATTGTACAACAAGGCGAGCACAGCTCTCTGGAAGAACAGCTGATAATCGAATTATTGTTGGAGAAACGTGGACGCCGGTTCCTTCAATATTAGGGATTGACCTGGTAAGTCCGCAATTTAGTTAGCAGCTGAAAGGTTTTAACGCTTAACCAGTTAAAATGTGTTCTATTGTGTTTGAATTGTGTTGAATGAGTGTATTAAATGTTATATGTTTTAAAAACCAGTCAGGATGTGAATGTCTTTGAAAGAATGTAGCATATAAGCTAATTGTGGCGCGTTTTGACGCCGATTGTTATTTTAGTCACTTCAATATGTGTTGGTATTGTTGATAGTTATTGTATAGTGTTCGATTTATAAATCAGACTGTAACTTTTCTGCCTGCCATTCTGCCTGCCATCCGGAGCTCCATGGCTGCAGTGGAATGGTCCTGTTCTCTGGATCCTGCTTAGTGGATGTTGGGCCGTACCACAGGGCGTAGGGACAGCTTAAGGACGCTGGACTATCTTTCGAGATCGTATTTTTTTGTTCTTCCCTTGGGCCCAAGACACTGTATATAATTGATTGATTGTTAAAGACGTTTGGTCCATTGTTGGATACCTTTCATTTCAATTGTACATATTTATGTTTTTGATTTGAATACAATCATTTCCTATTTTCCTAAGTTGTTGTGTGTTTAATTGTGCTGGCTGGAAGCCTTAACTCTTATTTATTTAGCTAAAACCAATCTCCTTAGCGAACATTGGAAAGGGTTACACAATTATATCAACAGGATAAATATATATAAATGTATATACAGCAGGTAGTGAGCAGGGATATTATGCAGTTGAAGATTAATATATATACGGTAAGTACAGTCCAAATAAAAATGTACATGGCTATCATACAGGTATGTAAACAATAAATAATAAAATGTAAACTATAGGTAGAGGTAGGGAGTTGTGATTACAGTGCAAGGCCATTGAAGACATCAGAGAGATGACAGCTGATTAGATCAGATAAACAAACAGAGTTCTGAACACGACATTGGCTGGAAAGTAAATGTGTGAATGAACATATACATCTACAACGAACAAACGAGAGTATTAGCTTATGATTCTGTGACAGGTTGTAAAACAAATCGTTCACGGCATAAACTGCACGTGAACGACGCAGTGACTACATTTTACAAATGGAAACAAAACCTGCGTGTTAGAGAAATACATTATTTATTAAAACGTTACTCCCCCACATGCCTAATGTGTAAAACACATTAGTAAAGGAAACTACAACCAGAAGTGATGAACGGGAAGTAGTGAACCGGAAGTGACACTGAACTAGTTTGCGAACAATCTAAAAGAGCTAGATCTTTTAGGTGAACTGACCGAAGTGAACTGGATCCCAGAATGGAATCATTTTTGCCACCTCTATAAAAAATAAATAAGACTGACATTACTTGAGTTTCTGTGGTGATTGGTGAAGTGCAAAAATAATTTCAATAATTTTAATATTTTTTTTAATATTAATAATTTTTAAAGTTTTGTGCTTTGCTACATTTTTGGATGAAACTAATCAACAAAATAACGAACGTTTTCTCTCAAATCCAAAGTCTGAACTTGGAGTTAAAACGGGAGTCGAGACAAGCCAGAGCCGAGGGACGGAGTGTGAGTCAGTGAACTGAACTAGTTCTTTACTAGTTCAGTTCACTGACTCACTCACAACTCTGTCACTGACGGATGGGCTGGTTGTGGTTTTAAACAAACAAGCCTAGGTAGTAGTTAGGCCTACAATGTTGCAAGATTACGTAGGCTATTTAATAACAAATATTATTTTGCATGTTGTATTGGTGATATTGAGCTTAGAAACTACAACCGGAAGTGGCTATTCGAAACGGAAGTGACGAATAGGAAGTGACACTGAACTAGTTTGTGAACGCATAAACTACAATCGGAAGTGATGAACCGGAAGTGACACTGAACTAGTTTGCGAACAACCTAAAATAGTTGGTTCTTTTAGGTGAATTGAACGAAGTGAACTGGATCCCAGAAAGGAATCATTTTTGCCACTTCTAAAGAAGAAGGAGCCAAGCCTCTCACGGGCAGAAGGAGGAGGAGCCTCATTCAGGATGGACCCAAGCGCTGGAATTCAAGCTTGTGTGTCTGAGCAACTGGTTAAAAGAACTAGAGGTGGCAAAAATGATTCCTTTCTGGGATCCAGTTCACTTCGGTCAGTTCACCTAAAAGATCTAGCTCTTTTAAATCGTTCGCAAACTAGTTCAGTGTCACTTCTGGTTCACTACTTCCGGTTCATCACTTCTTTTAATAAAAAATGGATTTTTCTAACACGCAGGTTTTGTTTCCATTTGTAAAATGTAGTCACTGTGTCGTTCACGTGCAGTTTATGTCGTGAACGATTTGTTTTACAACCTGTCACAGAATCATAAGCTAATACTCTCGTTTGTTCGTTGTAGCTGTATATATGTTCATTCACACATTTACTTTCCAGCCAATGTCGTGTTCAGAACTCTGTTTGTTTATCTGATCTAATCAGCTGTCATCTCTCTGATGTCTTCAATGGCCTTGCACTGTAATCACAACTCCCTACCTCTACCTATAGTTTACATTTTATTATTTATTGTTTACATACCTGTATGATAACCATGTACATTTTTATTTGGACTGTACTTACCGTATATATATTAATCTTCAACTGCATAATATCCCTGCTCACTACCTGCTGTATATACATTTATATATATTTATCCTGTTGATATAATTGCATACCCATGATCACTACCTGTTGAATACTTGTATTTTACCTGTGTATATATCCATCCATCCATCTTCTCCCGCTTATCCGAAATCGGGTCGCGGAGGCAGCAGCTCCAGCAGGGGACTCCAAACTTCCCTCTCCCTGGCAACATCGACTAGCTCTGACTGGGGGATCCCGAGGCGTTCCCAGGCCAGTGTGGAGATGTAATCACCCCACCTGTACCTCGGTCTGCCCCGTGGTCTCCTCCCAGTTGGATGTGCCTGGAAAACCTCCCTCGGGAGGCGACCAGGAAGCATCCTTACTAGATGCCCGAACCACCTCAACTGGCTCCTTTCTACGCGAAGGAGCAGCGGCTCTACTCCGAGTCTCTCACGAGTGACTGAGCTTCTCACCCTATCCCTCAGGGAGATACCAGCCACCCTCCTGAGGAAACTCATTTCGGCCGCTTGTATTCGCGATCTCGTCCTTTCGGTCATTACCCATTGCTCATGGCCATAGGTGAGGGTAGGAACGAAGACTGATCGGTAGATCGAGAGCTTTGCCTTCTGGCTCAGCTCTCTTTTGGTTACAACGGTGCGCCAAAGTGCACCCAATACCGCTCCCGCTGCACCTATTCTCCTGTCAATCTCACGCTCCATCCTCCCCTCACTCGAGAACAAGACCCCGAGATACTTGAACTCCTTCACTTGGGATAAGGACTCCCTCCCTACTTGGAGTAGACAATCCACCGGTTTCCTGCTAAGAACCATGGCCTCAGATTTGGAGGTGCTGATCCTCATCCCAGCCGCTTCACATTCTGCTGCAAACCGATCCAGTGAGTGCTGAAGGTCACATACTGATGACGCAAACAGGACCACATCATCTGCAAACAGCAGTGATTCAATCCTGAGCCCACCATACTGAAACCCCTCCCCTCCATGACTACGCCTTGAAATCCTGTCCATGAAAATCACAAACAGGATGGGTGACAAAGCGCAGCCCTGGCGGAGGCCAACACCCACTGAGAACAGGCCTGACTTTGTACCGAGAATCCGGACACAGCTCTTGCTTTGGGAGTAGAGAGATTGGATGGCCCTCAACAATGACCCCCGCACCCCATACTCCCGCAGCACCCCCCACAGTATTTCCCGAGGGACCCGATCATATGCCTTCTCCAAATCTACAAAACACATGTAGACCGGATGGGCATACTCCCAAGCCCCCTCCAGGATCCTTGCAAGAGTGAAAAGCTGGTCCGTTGTTCCACGACCAGGGCGGAATCCGCATTGTTCCTCTTCAATCTGAGGTTCGACTATCGGCCGAACCCTCCTTTCCAGCACCTTGGAGTAGACTTTCCCAGGGAGGCTGAGTAATGTGATACCCCTGTAATTGGCACACACCCTCTGGTCACCCTTTTTGAACAGGGGTACCACCACCCCCGTTTGCCACTCCTCAGGCACTGTCCCAGACTTCCACGCAATGTTGAAAAGACGTGTCATCCATGACAGCCCCTCAACACCCAGAGCCTTTAGCATTTCTGGACGGATCTCATCAACCCCTGGGGCTTTGCCACTGCGGAGTTGTTTGACTACCGCAGTGACTTCCTCCAGGGAGATTGATGTTTGCCGTCCTTCATCCTCCAGCTCTGTCTCTACCATTGAGGGTGTAGTTGGGTTAAGAAGTTCCACAAAGTGTTCTTTCCACCGCCCGATCACCTCCTCAGTTGAGGTCAGCAATGTCCCACCCTTACTGTACACAGCTTGGATGGACCCACGCTTCCCCCTCCTGAGGCGCCGGATTGTTTGCCAGAAACGCTTTGGTGCCGACTGAAAGTCCTTCTCCATGGCTTCTCCGAATTCCTCCCACACCCGCTGCTTTGCCTCCGCTACAGCCGAGGCTGCCGTCCTCTTGGCCTGTCGATACCTCGCAACCGAGTCCGGAGTCTCACAGGCTAACATAGCCCGGAAGGCCTCCTTCTTCAGCCGGACGGCTTCCCTGACCACCTGTGTCCACCACGAAGTCCGAGGGTTGCCGCCCCTTGAGGCACCAATGACCTTGAGGCCACAACTCTCAACCGCAGCTTCGGCAATAGAAGCTTTGAACAAAGACCACTCTGGCTCAATGCCCCCAGCCTCCACAGAGATGCCCGAAAAATTCCGCCGGAGGTGTGAGTTGAAGGTCTCCCGGACAGGGGCATCCACCAGACGTTCCCAGTTCACCCGCACTACACGTTTGGGCTTACCAGGTCTGTCCAGAGGCTTCCCCCGCCATCTTACCCAACTCACCACCAGATGGTGATCGGTTGACAGCTCTGCCCCTCTCTTCACCCGAGTGTCCAAAACATGCGGCCTCAGGCCAGATGATACGATAACAAAATCGATCATTGACCTTCGGCCTAAGGTGCTCTGGTACCATGTACACTTATGAGCATCCTTATGTTTGAACATGGTGTTTGTTATGGCCAATCCATGACTAGCACAGAAATCCAATAACAAAACCCCACTCCGGTTCAGATCAGGTAGGCCGTTCATCCCCAACACGCCCCTCCAAGTTTCCCCATCGTTACCCACGTGTGCGTTGAAGTCTCCCAGGAGGACTATAGAGTCCCCTTCAGGAGCCCCATGCAGGACTCCATCCAGGGTGTGCAAGAAGGCGGGATATTCCGAACTGTTGTTTGGTGCATAGGCACAAACAACAGTCAGAGTTTTCCCTCCCATGACCCTAAGGCGTAGGGAGGCGACCCTCTCGTCCACCGGGGTAAACTCCAACAAAGCGGCACTCAGCCGGGGACTTGTGAGTATCCCCACACCCGCCCGGCGCCTCACACCCTGAGCAACTCCAGAGAAAGAAAGAGTCCAACCCCTATCCAGGAGTTTAGTTCCAGAGCCAGTGCTGTGCGTAGAGGTAAGCCCCACCAGATCTAATTGGTAGCGCTCCACCTCCCGCACCAGCTCAGGCTCCTTCCCCCCCAGAGAAGTGACATTCCACGTCCCCAAAGCCAGTCTCTGTTGGCTGGGTTTGGTCCGTCGATGCCCCCTGCCTTCACTGCTGCCTAACTGGCAGTGCACCCGACCCCAGTGGTTCTTCCCGTAGGTGGTGGGTCCGCGGGAAGGAGAAATGGCCACGTCGCTTTTTCGGGCAATGCCCGACCGGGCTCCGTGGCTAACCCGGCCACCAGGCGCTCGCTTACGGGCCCTCTTTCCAGGCCTAGCTCCGGAAAGGGGCCCCGGGCTTCCTCCGGGCAGGGTATGTATATATACACCTATAATTATTATTCTTGTACATACTCTATAAGTTATTTTATACCGTTTTTATACCTTATTAGATGAGTCTCTTGTCGGTCGTTCGTTCTCCCAGTTCTTTCTGGGAGAACGGTCGTTTGATATTTTTGTCTCGAGTCGTGCTTTTGGGTTCGGGTCCATAGTTCGTTCCTGACACAAAACTACAAGTAAATATGTTTCTTTTAAACTGTTAATCCAACTAAATATTTTGATCTATTGACAACACTAAGATATATATGTAAATAAACCCCCATTTCTAACCTGGTGGTTTCTAACTACTGTTATACGTCAAATGTAATACTACCTGTTCCTTCACTAAACAGCCTAATCCCTGCAGGTTACATATTGTTTCCTTATGTGGGTAAAGATTAGGGTTACCTGGATATAGTTAGGGTAAGAGTTACCAGGGTGATAAAGGGTTAGTTTAGGGTTACCTGGGTGTATATAGGGTTAGAGTTACGTTGGTACAGACAGGGTTAGGTTAACCTGGGTATAGTTAGGGTGACCTTGGTAGGGTTAGGGTAAGCTGGGTCCATATAGGCTTGGGTTAGGATAACCAGGATAACCTGGGCATAGATAGGGTTAGGGTTACCTGGGTGTCCTCTTTGTAGGGTGGACCTTGGTTGATCGTAGCATCGTTGCTACAACGTTGTTTTTGGTTGGCCACCTTCCAAGCTCTGGAATGTAAACGGAAGCAGAAAAGAAGAGGAAGAATAAGAAGAGGAACAAGAAGAATCTGATAATGGTCAAATTACTTAATCCCACTGGCCAGTGGGAGTAGGGAAGTGGTTTTAATTCAGATCATCAACTCGGTGTGACTGAATGTTAATTATTCAATAAGGGCAATTAGAAAGTGAAAATGGAATGTGAAATGAAATGGAATCACTGGCTAGTAGTCAACATACCTCACAGCGCACACTGCTGTAAACAGCAGAACAAAGGATAACACACCAGTAGCGGCTATCCAGGGCAGTAGGTCTGTGTGGGAACAGGTGGTGTCTGGATATGATGACAATATGCTTGTTTCAGAGGAAGCGGATTGGATGGTCATTAGATCAGCTGTTTTTGCCAGCATGTGGAGTAGATGCCATCAAAATACATTTTAAAGGGCCCCTATTTTACCACAAGGTGTGAGGCATCACAGCTGGTGGTGATGTTTTTAGGAAACGTTTTTATCACGACAATACCAAGCTTAAGGGGTTGTTCCTAGTTTTGAATCCACTTACTTTGAATGTCAATCTTGTAGACATTAGACTTTTCAGTGCCAATGCCATTCCAGACTTCACAGAAGAACCAGTTGTTGGTGTTAAACAGCTGGATGGACAGAGCAGATCCATTGCCCATCTGAAGGATATGTTCTCCGTATATTCTGTACCAGGTGAACTCGCTGACCGGAGGGTTGGCATGACTGGTGCAGGTCAGGTTGAGGCAGCCGCCCTCTCTGGCTGGATGACACGGGCTGCCGGACACAGAGGTGTTCCTGGGGGAAACTGAGAGAGACCAACCGGAGTCATACCTTCAGCTCATGTCTCATGTTGGTTAACTGTTCTGAATACATTAGAATTATATAATAAACTAATCACGAACAAAATGAAAGCGGAAAAAACACATTTTATTATATTATATATTATTGTAGGGGATGCAAGGAACGTATATATATATATATATATATATATAATTATATTAATTGTTTTTTTGTTGAAACGGTAGAACATTAACTCACATGAGATACTGAGTTGGTAACTTCTACTTATCGTCACGTTTTTGCCCTGGGATTGTTTGAAGTAGATTGCAGTGCAGGAAACATTGTTGCCGTGGTAACGGTGGGAGGCTGTGAAGGTCAGGGTGGAGGTAACCTCATTGTCCCGTTGGAGCTGGGTGCTGAGGCCCAGGGTGGGGGTCCATGTCACAATGGTGGGGTGGGGGTGACAGGGGGATGGGGCAGAGCACCCCAACTCCACAAGGGTCCCCTCCACCACCTGCTCTTTGGGGTGTGTTAAAAGAGGCGCAGGAAGGTCCCCTGGGTACCAGATCAATTCAGAACAGTTACTATGGGAGACCCAAGCATCACCAGCGATCAGCATCATTTGGTAGGGCTTGTGGTACATGGTTGTTTCAGACACACACACATTTCACTTACCCTTGAACTGAATGGTCAGTGGTTCATCTTTAAAGTTCCATTTTAACTTATTTGGACATTCCAATCTGAAATAATATGAACCATTATCTACGTTATAGAAGGTTGTAGTACAGTCGTACGCTGTGAGGTTTCCCCTGAATGCCACAGACATTCCACCTGTACTTTCTTCAGTGAGATCGGGCAACTCTGGGCCATCCTTGTCTCCTTTTCTCCATATTGGTAGACATTCAGGTTTTAGGTACTCCTCATACTGTTTCTCCAAGGTGAAGTTACAAGGAACGGTCACACAGGATCCAATCGCTGGCATCACATTTGTGGCAAATAGGACCTTATTTGTTCCAGTTTGGCACCCGGCACCTTTAAAACAAGATGTTGACAAAACCAAAGATGTAGAAACTTTGACACAATATTTAAATGTAAAATGGAATTCCCTAACAACACGAGATCATTTAACTCAAATACCTCTAAGTATAACTATTGTTGTTGTTGATTATGATTGTTATGATTGTGATTATTATGACTGTGATTATTATTATAAAGAATAATAATAATACGTGTTACAATTACAATTATTTCTATTTTTTTGTTTTATTCGTACATTTAAAAAAAATGTTTTCAAAGAGAAAATGTAGTACTCAACAACTATTAGCAGAGTACTACAGGTATTAAGAGAGATATGAGTGACAGAGAGTTATCTTCACCTTGCAGGAGACCACAGAGCAGAAATAGTCTCCAGGATCCAGTCATGTTCTCCCCAGTTCCTCATCAGGAGAAATACAAACCATCATTCTCATCTCATCATTTAAACTACAGCGGACAGCATTAACTCCAGTAATACACTAAATATAGAACTACACTAAAGGTGCTCTGTGCAACACGAAAGTAAGGCCCTAAAAGTAATTGGTATTAGTATTTAAAAAACACATATGTGTTTAGTTATTTGTACAGTTATTTGAAAAATAAATGTGTCATTCTGTAATCTATTCCAAATACCAGTAAGACTAGCACTACTTTTTCCATGACTACTAAACTATAATTTTCCATTAAATAATACCAATATTCAGAAGATAAACAACATGTATGTCCTCCAAAAGACTAATTATATATACAGTATATATATACATACGGCACATGTAAACAGTATATATGTTCCTTTGTTCTAACAAACAGACAGAGAAACAAAAGAGTTACTTGATAGAGTGGAGAATTACGTGGACGTTTGTGAAAAGTACTTTTCCTCAACTACTTAACTTCTGTTCAACACTGAGTGAGAAAAGAACATGAGGAAGAGATTCAAAACGACATGAAGGATTAGAGATGAGCTTACATTCAGGAAGAAGATAAAGATAAAAGGTTTAACAAAACAATATCCTTATAGTTAACTACTAAATACTGTTAATACTGTTCTCTGTTAATACTGGTCGATGTAATGTTAACCCTGTAAATACCATTCTCGTTTTATAATGTTAATACTGTTCTCTGTGAATACTGTTAATATGGTTCACGGCTTCACGCATGTAGTAATGATCTCTGTTGATACTGTTCTCTGTTAATACTGTTAAAAGTACATTTGGAAGATTAGACCTGCGTTCAGCCTTTGAATCATGGCAGAAAGAATATTTCTGCCATGATTCGAAGGCTGAACGCAGGTCTAATCATTAAGATGTAGATCACTCCCTGCCACACGTAAGAAGCTGGTTGTTTATTACCTTAAGGCAAGCAGGTTCTCCTAATAGTGCAACAAAGAAAAAAAAATACATTTTTCACCAAAACCTTTCAAATGTATCAGAAGGGTGGATGCTTCTTTAAGAGGTCGGACCATGGCATGCAGAAAAGCAGAAGGAAAGTTACGAGACTCTGTGGTATCTCATGTTTCATCAAATTTTCTTTCAAAACTCTTCACACTCATCGGCCGAGGCGATAGGACAAGGGGGCGATGGAGGTTTCACACACTTTCTGTCACGGACACAATATACCTTTGCTGGAGTCTGGTCTATTCTCTCTAATTCACCTTTGACCCTGCATTGAACCCTTCTGTAACAATGAGTGGACCAAAGAAAAGAAAAGTCGACAGCGAGTGCCGAGTGTTTAATGAGTGGACAACTAAATATATTTTCACCGAAGTGTGATCAAAGGCTGTATGTCTTATTTGCCAAGAAACCATTGCGGTTTTCAAAGAAAACAATATCAGCCGCCACTTTTCCACCAAGCATGCTAACTATGCTAGCAAACAGTCAATGCAAGAATGGGCGGCTACTGCTCAAGGTTGGCAGCCAATTTAACGACTCAGCAAAATATTTTTCGTTGACAAACTGCTATTCAGAGTCAAGCACCAAGGCAAGTTATTTGCTAGCATTCAAATTAGCAAAGGCCAGCAAACCTTTCCCCGAAGGGGAGTTTTTGAAAGAATGCATGGTAGAGACAGCAGGTCTCTTGTGTCCAGAGAGCAAAAACTAATTTGAAAAAATTAGTTTATCACGCAGGACAGTGACTTGCCGTGTAGAACTAATTGACGTAGCCAGCGAGTTAAACAAAACAGCTGAGTCATTTAAGCTATATTCGTTAGCACTGGATGAAAGTAACGACGTAAAAGACACTGCTCAGCTCTTAATTTTATCAGAGGGATTAATGACAATTTTGAGATAACTTTATAAAAATCCAAATAAAATTTGACCATGGAATCTCTAAAGGGGACAACACGAGGAGAAGACTTGTATGACTTGTGTTTCTAGTGTCATCGAGAGGCTGAAGCTACCTTGGTGTAAACTTGCCAATGTCACCACAGATGGGTCGCCAAACTTAACAGGAAAAAATGTTGGGCTGCTGAAAATAATCCAGGATAAGGTGAAAGAGGAAAACTCTGAGCTGGATGTAATTTTTCTACACTGCATAATCCATCAGGAAGCCCTGTGTAAGTCTGTATTGCTGCTTGATCATGTTGTGAAGCCAGTCGTAAAACTCGTTAACTTTATATGAGCGAGGGGACTTCAGCATCGTCAATAGATTAAGTTCTGGGAGGCTGTGAAGGTCAGGGTGGAGGTAACCTCATTGTCCCATGGAAACTGATGCTGATCACCAGGTCTTACTTTATCACTCTCATGTCCGCTGGTTAAGTTTGGGGAAAGTATGTCGACGAGCATGGGAGCTCAAATGGGAGATTAGCTCATTTTTGGAGTTAATCAGGAAAGCTGACGATTTTCCAGAACTGAGCGATGCAGATTGGCTTTGTAATTTTGCTTTTGCTGTGGACATATTGACACACATGAATGAGCTGAACATGACGCTACAAGGGAAAGATCTATTTGTGCACGAAATGTACACAAATGTGAGAGCCTTCAAAGCCAAGTTGACTTTATTCTCAAGACAAATGTCAAACAAATCATTCGCTCATTTCCCCAAACTAGCGACACTGAAAGAGGCCCCTCAAAATATGATGATATACAGAAAATCGACCTGCACCGCAATTCTGCCGCCGGTTCTCTGATTTTGAAAAAATGTAAAAGTCACTTCAGCTGGTGTCATGTCACAAGACTATGAAACAGTGCCGCAGGAGTTGCAATTGGAACTGATTGATCTTCAATGTGACTCCGTCTTAAAGGAGAAGTTCAACTCCCTTAAACTGGATGAGTTTTATGCTTCACTAAGCGAAGCCAAGTTTCCAAACATTAGGAGGATGGCACAGAGGAGGCTGGTGTTGTTTGGCTCTACCTACGTGTGTGAGTAGACGTTGAGTGTGATGAACATCAACAAATCACACCACAGATCCCAGTTAACTGATTAACACCTCAGATCTGTCCTGAGAATTGCCACAACCAAACTGACACCAAACTTTGATGCACTGGCAAAAAAGGGTGACCAACAACACTGTTCCCACTGAAAATAAATGTAAGTTTTCTTTACTTTTCAGGTAATGGCTTTTACTTTTACTTTACTTTATTTTTATTTGTTCACACAAACACTCTCCATCTATCTGCTACTGGCCCGGTCCATCTGTCAAATTTGAAAACTCATAATGTCCCCTGAGCCCAAAAGTTTGCCCACCCCTGGGTTAGGGTAACCCGGTATAGTTAAGGTTGGGTGGGGTAAAAACAGTTCTCAACTCTGTGAAAGCTCTTTATACTCATCGGCCGAGGCAACAGGACAAGGGGGTGATGGCAGTTTTATCACACTGATTAATATTCTGGAATTATTTAGAAGTGTATAAGGCTACTTAAGGCTACGACTTCCGCCCTGTTGCACTCACCCCCATCATCATGAAGTGCTTCGAGAGGTTGGTCCTGGCTAACCTCAAATCTGGCCTCTCACCCTCACTGGATAAACACCAATTTGCCTACCATGAAAACAGGAGCACGGAGGACCCATCTCCTCAGCCCTTCACTCTGCTCTCTCCTACCTGGATGAGAGCAACACCCATGTGATAATGCTGTTCATCGACTTCAGCTCAGCATTTAACACCATCATCCCCTCCAAACTCATCCGCAAACTTGGTGACCTCATGGAAACCAAGAATCTTGACATTAACCCCTCTGTTTGTAACTGGTTATTGAACTACCTAACCAACAGACCCCAGTCAGTCAGGTTAGACAGTCTCACCTCCTCCACCCTCACCGTGAACACCAGCGTTCCCCAGGGCTGTTTGCTGAGCCCTCTTCTCTACTCCCTCTTCACCCATGGCTGCACTCCTGTACATGATACAAACACCATAATCAAGTTTTCAGACGACACAATAGTTGTGGGCCTCATCCTACAGCCTACAGGGAGGAGGTCCAGCACCTGGTGGCGTGGTGTGCTGACAACAACCTGGCCCTCAACACCAAGAAGACCTGATCGTGGACTTCAGAAAGACCAGAGATGGTGCACACGCATCCTCATCAACGGGGCGGCGGTCGAGCGTGTCTCCAGCTTCAAATTCCTGGGGTCCACATCTCTGAGGACCTATCTTTGTTCAAGTTGGATTACCCCTCCCTGCAATAAACACTACCCACCACAAACGGTGTCTGAGGAAGGCACAACAAATAGTCAAAGACCCCTCTCACCCCAACCACTGTTTGCCCTCCTCCCCTCCGGGGGGCCTTATATAAACATTTGTTCCAAGTCAAGCAGGCTTAGGAACAACTTCTTCCCCTCAGCTGTCATCTCTCTGAACTCTGTACCACGATGACAGCCCCCCCCCATCTGAACTCTGTACCACAGCCCCCCCCCTCTGCTGCCCAACATATGAACTCTGAACCCTGCTGACAATACCCTTTCACCATCAATGTCTTCAACAGCCTTGCACTGTATCATAACTCCCTACCTCTACCTACAGTTTACATATTTATAGTTGACATATTTATTGTTTACATACCTGTATGATAGTCATGTACATTTTTACTGTACTTATATATATACCGAATATATATATTTATCGTCAACTGCTGCTATAACTACACACCCCTGCTCACTACCTGCTGTGTATACATTTATATATATTTATATTTTGATCCAACTGCAATCCCCTGCTCACTACCTGTTTACACTTGTATACTTACCTTGTATATATATATACCTTGAATTCTGCACATATCTCATATCTACTCTATAAGTTATTTTAAACTTTTAGTAGTAGTTTATTTAGTAGACTGTATTTACATATTATTCAACAACTGTACATTATATATTACCATGCACTTTACTGCAACATTTGCACTCTGGTTAGATGCCAAATTCCTTTCGCTGTACTGTACTTGTGCTGTACAATGACAATCAATTTCAATCTAATCTAATGTAATGTAATGTAGTTAAATGCACAGGACTACAGCCTGGTATACAACCATTGGTGGAAGCCACCTTTATAACACCAAGTATAGGCCTACACTAGCCACACCTTAAGTGAAACTAACTACACACTAGACACACTAGCAACACCTTCATTCTACCAAACTATACACTAGCTACAGAGATACAGAGACTAGATTAGAGCAATGTGAAAAGGAAGTTCTTAACCATGGAGACCGCGTCAGGTTTCAGAGCTCAGGGGGAAGTGAGAAGGAATTTTGCGAAACATATTAAGAAATAGAGGCTTTTTTAAATATGTGAGTCAATACAATGTACTAAGTTTAACATGGTGTATTATATTGTAGCTCTAACTGGTAAAGCCATTTGGGCCAAGGACAATATTTATTTTTATTTCATTTGAATTGTATCGTGTATTGTATCATTTATATTTACGAGACATTACATTATTAACCCCAGATAGAATGTATATCACCATATACATAAACATGTTTTGTCTATTCATTTATGAAGTATTACACACAGTAACCCAACATGTGTATGTATTCATAGTTTTAAAAGTTCTGTCAGTGGTAATTTTCATTCATGTCATATTCAGTTAAAAAAAAAGCAACCATGGCAGTGTAAACACTCCCTGATGTAGTATTTGACTGAAAAATAAAAAAATAATACTAAATCTCTGCAGTGTTCGCCCAGCTCATCTGTTGCCGTGACGATGACATCCATCCAGATCCTCATGGCCTCTGGACTCATTACATTACATTACAGTCATTTAGCAGACGCTTTTATCAAAAGTGTGTTTCAACAAAGAGAAGTAAGAGAACAACTCGTCACCAGAAGTCAAAAGTGCATTTAATTTCTAATAACCGAAACAGTGCTCTGCACTGTGTTCTGCAGGTAGAAGTACAATAATTCAGGCAAAAGTGTAAGGGAAAAAGTACAATAAGTTTGCAAACACTTAATTGACATAGCGCTACGAGGAAGGATCCGGGAAGTGTGTCCTGAAGAGATGGATTTTCAGCCTGCGGCGGAAAATGGGGAGTGACTCTGCAGTCATGACCTCCGTGGGGAGTTTGTTCCACCAAATTGGGGCCAGGACAGAGAACAGGCGGGACCGCGTAGATCGGCCACACGGGCCCCTAAGTGAGGGGGCAAGCAGACGGCCCGAAGAAGCCGAGCGAAGTGGACGGGTTGGGATGTAGTCCTTGACCATTGCCTGGAGGTAGGATGGAGCAGTACCTTTTACTGCCTTGTAGGCTAGCACCAAGGTCTTGAACTGGATGCGAGCAGCTACAGGTAGCCAGTGTAGAGTCCGAAGGAGGGTAGATGTGTGGGAGTACTTGGGGCGGTTGAACACCAGGCGAGCTGCAGCTTTCTGAATGAGCTCCAGGGGCCTGATGGCAAATGCCGGGGCACCAGCAAGGAGGGATTTGGAGTAGTCCAGCCGGGAGATGACAAGAGCCTGGATAAGCACCTGCCCAGCCTTTTCAGTGAAAAAAGGCCGAATCCTCCTGATGTTGTAGAGGAGGAATTTGCAGGAGCGTGTCACCGATGCAATGCACGAGAACGACAGTTGGTCGTCCAGGGTCACACTCAGATTCCTTGCGGTCCGAGTAGGTGTCACCACAGCCTCATCAATGGTGACAGCCAGGTCTCAGTGCGGACAGCCCTTTGCCGGGAAGAACACTAGCTCAGTCTTGTCCAGGTTGAGCTTTAGGTGGTGCATTGACATCCACTTTGAGATGTCTGCTAGGCACACGGCAATGCGTGTTTCCACTTGCGTGTCCGAGGGGGGAAACGACAAGACCAGTTGGGTGTTATCAGCATAGCAGTGGTAGGATAAGTCATGGGAGTGGAAAACAGCAACAATGGACTTTGTGTAGAGGGAGAAAAGAAGAGGACCCAGGACCGATCCTTGTGGAACCCCAGTAGTCAGTCGGCGTGGTTCCGACACAGACCCTCCCAGTGCCACCTGGTAGGAGCGACCCGTCAGGTAGAATGCAAACAAGGCGAGAGCAGAGCCCAAGACACCCATCCCCTCAAGGGTGGAGAGGAGAATCTGGTGGTTCACAGTGTCGAATGCTGCAGACAGGTCAAGGAGTATCAGGACCGAGGAGAGCGAATTTGCTCTAGCAACATGGAGCGACTCAGTTACTGCCAGAAGGGCAGTTTCTGTCGAGTGACCTTAAAACCAGATTGGTGGGGATCCAAAAGGCAGTTCTGGTGGAGATACAAGTACAATTGGTTAAAGACAGCAGGTTCAAGAGTTTTGGATAAGAAGGGCAAAAGGGATACCGGTCTGTAGTTCTTGAGTGTTGGTTTCTTCAGAAGAGGGGTGACTCTGGCAGTCTTGAAAGCAGCGGGAAAGCATCCAGATGTCAGGGGTGCATTGATGATGTGTGTCAGGAAGGGCGAGTTCAGGCGCAGTAGACTGAACTGGATCCAGTGAGCATGTGGTGGGTCGGCTGGATGTGATGAGGTGAAGAACATCATCTGTGGAGAGGGGAGAGAAAAAGGGAGGGTGGGGGGAAGACATGAGTGGTTGATGCGAGCATCGGCCAGGGGGTCAAGGAAGGAGGATCGGATATCGTTGACCTTCTTGTCGAAGAAGTTGGCGAAATCATCCGGGAGAAGGGAGGAGCTGGGGGGAGGGGGAGGGGGATGGAGGAGGGAGGAAATAGTATCAAAACTGTTTATTAGGGTTAGATGTGTCAAGATGTAGTGTTGGTAGGACCCAGAACGCAAACCAAAGACACATTGAGGCGATAATATGAGGCTTTATTGCGTAAGCATCATCGTAGAACGGTCGGGGCCAGGGGTCTGGATACCGGGAGGTCGATCAGCGGAGCACCGACAGGTAGTAGACAGGCGAGTGGTCCGGGACGGGCGAGGAGTCTGGATACCGGGAGGTCAAAGTAGCGACAGGTAGTAGACAGGTAAGTATAATTACCGGAGGGCTGGTACGGTGTCATCGAGGGAGAACGACGTACGATCTAGCCAAGGGGTAAAGGGACGCCAGGGTATTTATACACCCAGGTGCGGTGATTATCATAATCAGCAATTGCCGACAGGTGCATGGGTGCGCCACTAAAGCCCATGCCTTGGCCACGCCCCCTGTCACCCACCGTAACCGTGACAATTTGCTGCTCTTTGAATTTTGGAACAGTAAAATGCAGCGACGAGGAAGAAGAGACGCTCGTAGGTCTTCACACAGAACGTTAGACAGGGCCTGGGAGACTAATGATAAACACACATAAGATATATATATATATTACTACTAATGCTAACACCAGTATGTCTTATTAATAATAATAATAATAATAAATATATATATATATATTACTACTAATGCTAATATGTCTTAATAATAATAATAATAATAACATGCCAATTTAATAGAGCATTATTCATGAAGCCAAAACATCCACCAGTGCCTCAGAGACTTAATACACAATATATTAATATATACCAGTGGTGAAGCATTAGGGCCTTCAAGGTATTCAGAGAAGACGCTGGAACTCTCAGATTAAACAAAAAAATTGAATTAATTGCAATAATAAAATGTAATACAATTTTAAATAAAATGACTAAATGAGAATCGTATCTGTGTTGTTATCTGTTAAATTACAGTTACGTTGATTTGTTTGTCTTTCTCGGCCCATGCACTACGCATTTGAGTGGTTTTGTGTTGGAAAAACAATGCAACCAATCAGATATTTTTCTAGGTTGCTGGGAAGAATATCCTTCAACCAAAGTATTCCCGATTGCTTTGGCCCTCAGACTGAATGAGAGCGTACGTTTGGATTGGCAATTTGATAAACCAATCATATAGTGATTTGTAGCCAATGGGCGTATTCTTTCAGATTTCCCCACAGTTCCATAGTGCGCTAGAAGGTTCACTGGCTCGGATGTAGTGTAGTGCTACGTTGGGTTTTTTCTACGTAGGTTTTTTACATCGAAATGGCAACAGGTGAAGATGATGTTGTTGCGGAATTGTTGTTAGTACCCTTTTAAAGACGACCATTCAGTAAAAAGATGGACATTATAAAAAAGTTTTAACAATCCCCATCACCACTACATCTGTGGAAAGGACATTTTAATAATATAAAAACATATGGAGGAACAGAACAGGACAATCCCGACTCACTGCATTAGCTTCCATAGCTATTGAAAGGCAACTTATTTTGGATCTGAAAAGCAGTGATCAGCTTTATGACCGGGTTATCGATTCATCCAGAAGGACATGAGAATGGATTTGGTCTTTAAGTGAACATCATTGGTGAGTGAGACTCATTTGTCTTTGCTGGTTTTGGCTCAGTGTTGCGTCTCGTTGAGCTGGTTGTTGCATTTTGTTTCCACACAGTTGTTGACAGATTAGTTAATGGCTGTCTTGAGTTTGTTAAGCATTGTTGTGCATTTAAATTTAGAGTTTTGACTTGATCTTTCTTTGCATCGCTTAACGTGAAAAGACTTAACATAACTAAGAGTTACATAACCGCGATCAATAATCACCAAATTTCTCTGGTATATGTCTTGTCATTAACACTTTCACCTGCCAACATATCTCACCTTAAATCCTCCCATTATGAACGTTATGTGACATTGAGTGTTTTCCTCTCTATTGAGCCAGTAGGAAAAGTCTTAACGCAGCTTTATGAGAGGAAAACATTTAATGTAACATAACTTCCGTAATAGTAGGATTTGGGTTTTGATATTTTGACAGGTGAAATTGTTAATGACAAGACATATTCCAGAGACATTTGGTGATTATTCATCGCTGTATTGGAACTTTAAGTTATGTTAAGCCTTTTCACGTATTGTTTTAGACTGTCCCTTTCATCGATAGCCTGTGTGGTAGTGCTGTGTTGGTCTGTTACTTCACTACATGGACACTGCTTTACCAACTATGGTCAACTTGGAAATTGGCTGCGACAATCTGATCTTCCTAAATGAGATAACGCATAAAGTGACTGCCTCCGTGACGTCCGTCTGACTAGAACAACCATGTCTATCACCGTGTGATAGACACGGTTCGCCACTGATATATACCATTACTAATACTAATAACAAAACACATTGCACTATAGTATATAAAGCAGTGTATTAGTGGTTTATTTACTGAGCTGGTACGCAGAAAGCACAGTACAGGGTATATTAGTATATATTAAATATTAGTATATTAGTAGCATGTGAGCCGTAGTACTGGTTGTATTTGTTCAAGCAACAGTAATATATTTACCGAGCTGGTGCGTAGGTGGTCGTTGTAAACTTCCTCGATGGCCTGGAAGTAGATCACTGCTTTCAACTTCCTCTCGTCAGAATCTGGAAAACACACATATATTGCGTCACACACTCACTGCATCATTACATTTACATTTACATTTAGGGCATTTGGCAGACGCTTTTATCCAAAGCGACTTACGTACATTAGTTGAAGCAGACAATAGCATAACACTGGGGTACGCAAACATAAAAATACAGCAGTTCACAAGTATTCATTTTAACAAGATGAATAACACAATTTCGTACTGCTAGGTCACCTGCTTAAGTAGCTGTGATAAGAGCGTGTTATCAACATTAAGGATATACACTTGCTAACATATACAACATGCTAAGAGCTATTAATGTCAGGACTTAAGCAAGTTTAGGGGTTTCACAAAGGAGAAGGAGGGGTCAAGGAGAGTCCAGGTGGACTCTGAACAGGTGGGTCTTGAGTCTCTTGCGGAAGCTGACGAGGGACTCTGCCGTCCTGACATGAGACGGGAGTTCATTCCACCACTGTGGAGCCAGAGCCGTGAAGAGCTGGGTTTTGGACGAGCGATGTTTGGTTGACATTAGTGAAGGTCGAACAAGTCGCCTGGCAGAAGTTGAGCGAGCGCTCTGGCTGGGATGTAGGGTTTGACCAACGCCTGGAGGTACGCTGGGGCTGTTCCATTGACTGCCCTAAAGGTCAGCACCAGAGTCTTGAATTTGATGCAAGCATTTACCGGAAGCCAGTGGAGATCGCGGAAGAGAGGGGTCACGTGGGAGAATTTCGGTAGATTGAATACCAGGCGTGCTGCTGCGTTCTGGATGCGTTGGAGGGGCTTGGTTGCAGAGGCGGGGAGTCCCGCCAGGAGAGAGTTGCAGTAGTCAAGGCGGGTGATGACGAGCGCTTGGACCAGGATCTGCGCCGCTTTGCGTGTGAGGAAGGGCCGGATCCTGCGGATGTTGTAGAGGGCAATTCTGCAAGATCGGGCCACCGCGGTGACGTTGGCATTGCAGAACAGCTGGTCATCTACCACCACACCAAGTCTCTTGTTGTGGTTGAGGGGGAGACTTGGGTGTTCTCGATGGTGACCAGTAGGTCCATCTGAGGGCAGTTTTTCCCCGGTATGAAGAGGAGCTCAGTCTTGTCAAGGTTGAGCTTCAGGTGGTTGGGAGAGAAACAGTTGAGTGTCATCTGCATAGCAGTGATAGGAGAAGCCATGAGATGTGATTACAGAGCCTAGCGATTTAGTGTAAAGAGAAAACATAAGGGGTCCCAATACTGAGCCTTGAGGGACTCCGGTGTCCAGGGTGCAGGGTCTGGACAGGGAACCGTTCCATAAGTGCGATCTGCAAGGTAGGAGGTGAACCAGGATAGCGCAGTTCCAGCGATTCCAAGCTCGGCGAGAGTGGAGAGGAGGATCTGGTGGTTCACTGTGTCGAACGCCGCAGACAGGTCGAGAAGGATCAGAACCGATGAGAGGGACGAGCTTCTGGCATTACGAAGAGACTCTGTCACTGCGAGCAGTGCCGTCTCCGTGGAATGCGCAGCCTTGAAGCCTGACTGGTGAGGGTCGAGGAGGTCGTTCTGGGAGAGATAGGAAGAAAGTTGTGAGGAGACAGCCCGTTCAAGGGTTTTGGACAGGAATGATAGGAGAGATACCGGTCTGTAGTTTTGGACATCAGTGGTGTCTAGGGATGGTTTCTTGAGGAGCGGCTTGATTCTGGCAGTCTTGAAGGCTGCCGGAAACTGGCCTGCCTCAAGGGAGATGTTGATTTGGGATGTAAGGAAGGGAAGGATATCGCCCGATATTTCCTGGAGAAGAGAGGAAGGGATTGGGTCGAGGGGGCAGGTGGTAGGGTGGTTAGATGTCACCAGTTAACTTCATCAGGGGAGAGGGGGTTGAAACAGGTGAGGTTAGTGGGGGTGGGAGAAGAGGGAGGGAGGAAAGCGGTGGGGGTGAAGGAGGAGGTAATGTCGTTCACCTTCTTCGTAAAGAAGGTGACAAAGTTATCAGCTGAGAGGGAGGAGGGAGGGGGAGGGGAGGGGGGGTTGAGGAGGGAAGAGAACATGGAGAAAAGTTTCCTTGGGTTAGAGGCAGAAGAGTTGATTTTTGTACGGTAGAAGGCAGATTTAGCAGCCGATACCGTGGAGGTGAAGCCAGCGAGGAGACGGAGGTAGTGAGCGAGGTCATCAGAGGAGTCAGATTTCCTCCATTTTCTCTCGGCCGCCCGTAGCTCTGCTCTACGAGCCCGCAGAGGTTCGGACAGCCAAGGAGGTGGAGGAGAGGCTCGTGCTGGTCTGGAGGTGAGAGGACAGAGAGAGTCGAAGGAGGAGGAGAGAGAGGAAGTCAGAGTGGAGGAGGCTTCCTCTACCGACAAGAGAGAGAATTGTTGGGGGGATGGTAGTGAGGATAGGACAGATGCAGAGAAAGAAGAGGGAGAGAGAGTTTTCAGGTTACTACGGAAGGTAACAATGTGGGGAGTAGTGGGTAGGGAGGTGGGGGATTTGAGAGGGAGAGAGAATGCAACAAAATGGTGATCAGAGACAGGGAGGGGTGTGACAGAGATCACTGAGGTGGTACAGGATCTTGTGAAGACAAGATCCAGTTGGTTCCCAGCTCTGTGGGTAGGGGGAGAAGGAGTGAGTGTTAGACCGAATATGGCAAAAAAGTTAATGAATTCAGGAGATTGTAACTTATCCGACTGGATGTTGAAGTCACCCAGAACCACGAGTGGGGTGCCGTCCTCAGGAAAGCAGCTGAGGAGGGCATCCATCTCGTCAAAGAAGTCACCAAGAGGGCCCGGTGGTCGGTAGATTACGGCAATGTTGAGCCTAGTTGGGATGGTAACAGAAACAGCATGAAATTCGAGTGCCGATCTGGTCAGGTGACCCAGAGGGAGTACCTGATATGACCAGTTTGGAGAGACTAGGAGTCCCGTTCCTCCACCACGCCCAGAGGGTCGGGGGGTGTGGGTGAAGGAGTAGGTCGCGGAGAGAGCAGCTGCGGTATCCGTGTTCTCAGGGGTGATCCAGGTCTCGGTGAGAGCCAGGAAGTGGAGAGACTGGAGTGCGGCGTAGGCCAGAATGGTTTCAGTCTTCTTGACCGACGATTGGCAATTCCAGAGTCCCCCTTTCACCACAAGATCTGTGAAGGTAGAAATGGTAGGATAGAGGAAATTGGAAGGGTTGCGGCGTCGAGAGGGAGAGCCTCGATGCCATCTATTGCGGGAGGATGTCCAGACTACAATGGAATCACGACACATAGCAAGGGTAGGGGGACTAGATTTGACTAACTAGGACTAACTCCCTAGACAGACTCCTGTAGAACGACTCCTTAGTCTTTGTTCTGGGTCTTGTTCTGGGACTCCTGTAGAACGACTCCTTAGTCTTTGTTCTGGGTCTTGTTCTGGGACTCCTGTAGAACGACTCCTTAGTCTTTGTTCTGGGTCTTGTTCTGGGACTCCTGTAGAAGGACTCCTTAGTCTTTGTTCTGGGTCTTGTTCTGGGACTCCTGTAGAACAACTCCTTAGTCTTTGTTCTGGGTCTTAGTTCCTGGGGCCTGACGCTAAATGCTGACGCTAACAAACTACTTCTATGTTAATAGCCTATACGATAGGGAGGGAAGCTCATGCCGGGTTAGGCTCCTCCCTGTCGTTAACTCTATTGACTATGGCTGTATGGGCCAGACTGGGTGATTATCTTAGCACAACAATAGGCCTGTACACCTCACTTACTATGTACAGGTAACTAGCTTTGAGAAAAAGGTTCTACAATTTTATCAACACAAATACTAAGAACAACAATAAATCTTATGTCTACTTACCCACAGCAGAATACTATGTAGCCTGCTTCAAGAACAAAATGTACAAGGGATCCTAGGTGACTCCACAGCTTATATGCAGGGTTAGGCTCCTCCCTGTCGTTAACTCTATTGACTATGGCTGTATGGGCCAGACTGGGTGATTATCTTAGCACAACAATAGGCCTGTACACCTTACTTACTATGTACAGGTAACTAGCTTTGAGAAAAAGGTTCTACAATTTTATCAACACAAATACTAAGAACAACAATAAATCTTATGTCTACACGTACTTATTACGTCACACACATTACATAACACACACACACACACACACACACACACACACACACACACACACACACACACACACACACACACACACAGACACACACACACACACACACAAACACACACACACACACACATGTAACATCACACATTTATTACATCACACAGATCCTTTTTTTACACACATTACATCACACACACAAACACACACACAAACACACACACAAACACACACACAAACACACACCCACGCCCAGAGTCTGACCAGCTTTTGCAAATGAGCGGTAATATAAATCATAATTCTCTATTCTATTCACACAGAACAGTCTTGCTCTCATCACAAACACCCGACACAATCTTTTTGGAATTGGATTACATCATTCTGGCAACTTAATCGCCGATCTTGAACTCCACACTGAAACTCCGGTGAATCTCACCCCAGCACGACCGGCTGACCAGACCCATCGCCCGCAGAGGAAACGTAAACACAGGAGAGGAAGCCGCGGAGGGCTACGCGCTACGCGCTAGGCTAAGAGCTAACCCACATCGCCCGTCGCTACCCAGCGTTTTCCTCGCCAACGTACGATCTCTGTGTATGTAAATGTAAATGTAAATGTAAATCTCTGACGAACAAAATCGATGAACTGCGGCTGCGGATTATCAACCATTAACGGATTAAGGATTGCAACGTGATGATTTTCACAGAAACATGGCTTAACAGCGGAATCGCCGACAGTGCTATTGAACTAACGGGACTCACTCTACACAGAGCAGACAGATCAGCTGAGGGCTCCGGTAAAACCAGGGGTGGAGGATTGTATATCTATACTAACAAGGCTTGGTGCACAGACACTACCATCATCGAGAGCCACTGCTCTGCTAACGTAGAATACCTAATGGTTAAATGTAGACCCTTTTACCAACCAAGGGAAATTACAGCCACCATCATAACTGCGGCTTACATACCTCCAGATGCTAACGCTTAACTAGCTATGAAGGAACTGTACTCTGCTATTAACAAGCAACATAACTCCCACCCAGAGGCAGCCTTTATTATTGCAGGCAATTTCAATCATGCCAACTTAAAGACTGTGCTCCCCAAATTTTATCAGCATGTCTCCTGTTCTACAAGAGGAGACAGAACATTAGACCATGTTTACACCAACAAGGCTGATGCCTACAAAGCCGTCCCCCTCCCCCACCTTGGACAGAGTGATCATCAAGCTGTCCAAGCTTTGTTCAAGCTGCCTAAGTACACGCCACTCATCAAGCGTGAGACAAAGTGTGGCCTGAGGGAGCAGACTCTAAGTTGCAGAACCGATTTCTGCACACCTGTTTGCCTCCCAATCTACCCTAGACTCCCACACCGACATCGACTCCTACGCCTCCTCTGTTTTGGATTACATCAACTCCAGCATTGACACTGTCACCACCCTCAAACAGATCACAACATTCCCCAACCAGAAGCCATGGATGAACATAGAGGTCCGCCTACTCCTAAAGGCACGTGACGCTGCTTTTAGGTCGGGCGATGCACTGGCCTACTGTTTAGCCAGGGCTAATCTGAAAAAGGGCATCAAGCAGGCCAAGCTCAAACACAAGCGAAGGGTTGAAGACCACTTCAACAATTCCGATCCCCGACGCATGTTGCAGGGCATCCAGGCCATCACGGATTACAAACCCTCCAACAACTCCCCCCCAACCACCGACTTATCCCTCCCTGACAAACTCAATAATTGTCTTGCCCGCTACGACCGGAACAACCCCAAACTGCCCACCTGGGCTACTCTCCCCGTTGACTACCAACCCCTCACCCTATTCCCCACAGACGTGCTTGCGGCACTGAGCAGAACAAATGCGCATAAGGCAGCTGGTCCTGATGGCATCCCCGCTCAGCATTTAACACTATCATCCCCTCCAAACTCATCTTCAAACTTGGTGACCTCATGAAAACCAAGAACCTTGACATCAACCCCTCAGTTTGTAACTGGTTACTAGACTTCCTAACCAACAGACCCCAGTCAGTCAGGTTAGACCATCTCACCTCCTCCACCCGCACCCTAAACACCGGCGTTCCACAAGGCTGTGTGCTGAGCCCTCTCCTCTACTCCCTCTTCACCCACGACTGCACTCCTGTACATGGTACAAACACCATCATCAAGTTTGCTGACGACACAACGGTGGTGGGCCTCATCAAAAACAACGAGGAAGCAGCATACAGGGAGGAGGTCCAGCACCTGGTGGCGTGGTGCCCTGACAACAACCTGGCCCTCAACACCAAGAAGACCAAGGAGCTCATCGTCGACTTCAGGTAGACCAGAGCTGGCGCACACGGCCCCATCCTCATCAATGGAGTGGAGGTTGAGCGTGTCTCCAGCTTCAAATTCCTGGGGGTCCACATCTCCAAGGACCTCTCCTGGTCCCTCAATACTGGTAAAGAAGGCTCACCAGCGTCTCTTCTTCCTGAGGAGACTGAGGAAATCCCACTGTCACCTCAGATTCTGGTGAACTTTTACTGGTGTGCTATTGAAAGCATCCTCACCAACTGCATCACAGTGTGGTACGGCAACTGCACTGTTTCCGACCGGAAAGCGCTGCAGAGGGTGGTGAAAACCGCCCAACGCATCGTTGGACTACCCCTCCCTGCAATAAACACTACCCACCACAAACGGTGTCTGAGGAAGGCACAAAAAATAGTGGATGACCCTCTCACCCCAACCATGGACTGTTTGCCCTCCTCCCCTCCGGGAGGCGCTATAGAAACCTCTGTTCCAAGTCAAGCAGGCTTAGGAACAGCTTCTTACCCTCAGCTGTCATCTCCCCCTGCTGTCCCCCCCCCGGCTGCCCTCCCTGCTGCTGCCCCCCCCTGCTGACGCCCCTGCCCCATACCTCTGCTCAACACTAACTGTAAAAAAAGAACTACCTACCTCTCTATAGTTTACATATTTATTACTAAGATACCTGTTCACTGTACCTGCAATATATATTTTAATCTGTTGATAGAACTGCTCATACTCCTGTATATATATATATATATACATTTATACTTGCCATACATTTATATATGCTCACTTGTATATACATTTAGATCTATATATTTGTATCCTGCTTTCAATAATAGCATACCCCTGATCACTACGTTAAATTATCACTTACCTGTATACACATATACCTATTATTATGCTCATATCACATTTATACCTAGACTGTCTTTTGACCTGTAAATTTAAACTGTAAATTATACTTATTATTAATATATTATTACCATGCATATATTACATGCTAAATTATTTTCACTGTACTGTACTTGTGCTGTGCAATGACAATCAATTTGAATCTAATCTAATCTAATCTAATCTAATCTAATCTAATCTAATCTAATCTAATCTAATCTAATCTAATCTAACTAGTGGTCTGACCTGTAGGCCTGTGGTCTTACCAGTGGACTAGTGGTCTGACCTGTAGGCAAGTGGTCTAACCTGTATTGGAGGCTAGTGGTCTAACCAGTGGACTAGTGGTCTAACCTGTATCATAGGCTAGTGTCCGGTGGTCCTTGTCAAAGAGGAACCATCTCCTTCCAGGTTTTGACGCAACCTCCCTGCTTGATGAGGAAGCCAGCGCACCGGCAGCTGGTCATGCGTAGGCCTGGGCATCCTGACACGCCATGACCCAGCGACTCCATGTGTGCACGCAGGTCAAAGATCAAAGCCAGGAAGAGGGGAAGGTTGCGCTGTCGAAAAGAAAAAAAAAGCAGCTTATAAAGCTTTATAATTCCTCTTTCTCAGTTCAGCAGGTAAGGGTTAGACAGTAAATACAGAATCTCACTATCCTGGCACTGACCTTATCTGAAGTGATCTGATTGGTGGGTATCTCCGGTGAGGCGGCGCCTGAGGTGGAGGGCACAGGGCTCTTAGAGTGGGGTCTGTCTGGAGGATGAAGAATGTATTTTCTGGGAGAACTAGGCTCCTTCTGCCTCCTCCTCTCTCGTTCTGTCTCCTCCTTCTCCTCTTCCTCCTCCTCCACCTCCTCAAACACCAACCTCCGCTGCACCTTCTGCAAAATCACAGTATAGAAAATAAGTAGCAGCATGCATATATATAGTAAAGTATAGTGTGCCTAGTATTGTGTGCCTAGCATATCCAGCCTAGCTTAGTGTATCTAGCCTATTGCTTCATAAACGGCTTAGCGTATGTAGCCTAGCATGCCTAGCGTAGCGTGTGTTTGTGGTGGCTCTATGCTTCAGGCTCACCCTCTCTCTTAGCAGCCTCTCCCTCTCAGCCCTTGCAGCCTGCAGCCTCCTGTCCATCTCCAGCAGGTCGTCTAGCCCCAGGGACGGACTAAAGCAGCAGTAGAACACAGGGCTTAGTTTTTAATAACGGTATAACATGATATAGATATACATATAACACGGTATAGCAGAGTATAGAAGAGAATAGCAGGGCATAGAGGTGCATAGCAGGGTACAACAGGATATACAGAGGGATAACAGGGTGTAGAGGGGTATAACAGTGTAGAGCAGTGTATAACAGTGTATAGCATGGTTTAAACATGGTGCAGCAGGGTAGATCAGTGTATAGCAGGGTATAGAGGTGTAACAGGGAATAAAAAGGTATTGAGCGGTATAACAGGGTATAGTGGGGTATAAGAGGGTATAGAGGGGTGTAACAGGGTATAAAAAGATATTGAGGGTTATAACAGGGTATAACAGGGTATAGAGGGGTTTAACAGGGTATAATAGGTTATAGAGGGGTGTAACAGGGTATAACAGGGTATAGAGGGGTGTAACAGGGTATAACAGGGTATAGAGGGGTGTAACAGGGTATAGAGGGTTATAACAGGGTAAAGAGGGGTGTAACATTGTATAGATGGGGTGTAACAGGGTATAGAGGGGTATCACAGGGTAAAGGGCGATATAACAGGGTATAGAGGGGTATCACAGGGTAAAGGGGGATATAACAGGGTATAGAGGGGTAAAACAAGGTATAGAAGCGTATGGGTTAGGGTTACAGCATTATCAACATGCTCTCTTAAGGCTGTGGTATATGAATAACATATATAGCAAAGGAATAATCATGATACAGTCCAGTCCAGTATATATAGATACAGTAGAAAGAGAGAGAGAGAGAGAGAGAGACATTTTTCATTATAACCTTACTTACACTTACATACTTACGATAACTTACGATACAGGGTCGTGGTTTCTTAAAAACACCATATATTAGAAGGCTCAAGAGTGCCTGGCTATAATGAGTTGAATGTTGGAAGTCAAGGGCGAGAGCACCATCCAGCTAAGGCTCCACCACAATGTTAGGCCTTTGAATATATTCAAGAATCACCTTGAGCTGAGAGAGGCCTGTCCTGGTGATGGTTGTCATGGAGATGGTTGCCGTGGGGATGTCGCCTCCGTGGTAAACTGGAGAACACCTGACACGGTTCTTGTGGAGAAGAACACAGTCAGAACCTGTCAATCACAAGCAGTTTCCATTGCACACCATTCATCTGCCAACCACAAGCGGTTTCCATGGCCATCACATCACACACTATCACAGTATAGAAAATAAGTAGCAGCATGCATATATATAGTATAGTGGCAATTTACAAACAATTTTGTATTTCTTATTTGCCACTTCCACTCCGGGGATAGCTTTAGTCTACGCGCACATAATAAAGATTCTGATCCATCCGTTTGGCTGTCACAATGAATCAATCATTTATTTCCAAGCTGCATAACAAACAAAACTCGGATATCTAATACATGCGGTCCATGCGTGCGTTGCGTGCGGTGCGGTAGAAAAACGGTTTGCTTTCCCGGTCCACCCTCCCACGCTGGCCACCACCCCTTATCAAGGTAAACCATACAGGTGAATAGCTCAGGTAGGTCTCTTAAAGGGAAAGTACACATAGTTTAAAATCATAAGAATAGTTACAATAACCATAATCTGTGTAAATAATATCATGACTTGTCAATCAAGTTATCAGTTTACGTTTTTCATATTTCGTAATCCATAAAGCATTTTCATAATTCAAATAATTGCATGATACAAACTCAAAGATTAAATAACTCAAGAATGGCTCCTACATCTAGTAAAGTATAGTGTGCCTAGTATTGTGTGCCTAGCATATCTGAACCTGGACCCAAAGTCTACCTACCACTTCAGGGTCTTTCCCAGTGCTGGGGGAACAGTGGGCGAACCGCCCAAGCAGCAACGGATTGGACCAGGTACAGCACCCTAACCCCCAATAACCAACCATAGCTCTACTAACCCTACTTTCCCTACTGCCCTAGTAATCATTACAAATACTAACCCTAGTAAACCCTACCCTAGTAACCCCAGGCACTGGTCTGAGCGGTGCAGCGATCGCTGGGATAGCGGAGGGGATCCCCTGCAGCCTCCTGGCTCTCTTCACCTTCACAGCTCTGCTCTACCTCAGCGTCTCCTACTGCAAGAACACAGGTAAGACTCCTCCTGCTGCTCCTCCTCCAGCGCTCTCCCCCCTCCCCCTCCCCCTCCACCTCCACCTCCCCCTCCACCTCCACCTCCCCCTCCCCCCCTCCCCCTCCACCTCCACCTCCACCTCCACCTCCCCCTCCCCCTCCCCCTCCACCTCCCCCTCCACCTTCCCCTCCCCCCTCCACCTCCCCCTCCACCTCCACCTACTCCTCGACTTTCTCCTCCTCCTTCACCTCTTTCTCCTCATATCTCAACACCTTCCAACATGGAGGCACTTGCTGTCCACACTGTTAACCTCTCTCTCTCTCTCTCTCTCTCTCTCTCTCTCTCTCTCTCTCTCTCTCTCTCTCTCTCTCTCTCTCTATCTCAGGACAACCCAAATATCCGGTGTCTCGGGCTGTTGAGAAGGTTAGAAACACACACACACACACACACACACACACACACACACACACACACACACACACACACACACACACACACACACAGTGGCAATTTAGGGTTAGTAGTTGTTCAAATGTTTGGATTAGTAGAGATGGGGTAACTTTTGAGGTTTTAGACTTTGGTTTTGGATGGAATGTGTTTTGGGGTTAGGGTTGAGCTTAGGGTATGAAGTAACCTGTTCTCTGTTCTTGCAGGCGGTAGCCAGCCAGCCTGATTCTGAGATGCCAGACTACAACAAACTCCAGGTGAACAGTCACATGATCACAACATCATCATCATCCTCACTCAGCTTCCTGTCCACGTACCGTGTGATGTCACTAACATTTCTCTCTTTTAGGATTCATCTGAAATGTCATTGGCCGTCCCAACGTATGTCCCGCCTCCTCCTGTAAGATTTGAACAACTGTTTAAAGAAACAAAAATCTATACTTTTGTATAAAAAATGAGACTATTTATATTTAATTTATATCAACCAATTCAAAAACGGATTGTTTTTCTGAATGACAGTAGTAACAGTAACTATTTGTTGAAGGATGAATGAGGTGAAACCGAAAATGAATAAACTAACCCTAACCCAACAATCAGGTTTTAGATTGTGGTTTAAGATAATGATCTGTTGGTTAAATAAGTATCCTTGACTAGTATGACTAGAGAAGACATAAGGGATTGAACTCTGCACCTTTATGCTGAGATCCAAGCACACTAGCCACTACTAGACAACCAAGTCAGCTCTCAGTCGGTATAGTATTTTACATAATAGATTTAGATCAGAAAGTACTTGTATTAAAGTAACTAATTACTTTTATGGAGAAGAGTAACTGACTTCTAAGAAGACATTGGGAATTGAACTTGTGAGTCTGATGGGAGTGGAACACACTATCCACTACACACTTCCACTACTCTTCCAATGCAAGTCCTAATTAATACCTAATTAATTAAGGATTCATTTCTATTTTGGTTTCTCATTCACCGACAATAAGCGGTAATTTCTGTCTAAATTGGACTTGTTTTTAGCAAATATTTCTAAGTGCTTTCAATTAGCTGAAGAGATAATATTATAAATGTTATGCTCAATGGGACTTGTTTTGATGTCCTTCACTCACATTATTTTGTCTTCTTTTGTGCCCATTTTCTTTGGACTTCATATTTCCAGCACGCTGCCTCCTTACAGAGCCCTGATGCCTGAATAAAGGATTCATTATTCCATTTGGGTTTTAGGTCATTATGCTCTTGTTTAAGCCAAGATGTGACCCCTTTTAGTAAGACTTTACTCTTCTACACTTTGACTTCACATAATAGCATAGCGTCCCCATAATTGAACTGCTATAAAGAGTTTTTAATTGCCATCCATATTGATTTGAGGAAAATGTTGTCTTTGGTATAATGTACAAACAGACACAAGAAGATTGTCATATTTTGTAATATTCAGTACAAATCATAATACTGTAAAATAAACAAGATACCATACACATCTATGGCAGAACATTAACTGCAAGACATTTATTTTTTCCACATCTGTGGTTCATTGTTAATCAAGGCCCACAGGTCCAAACAGCCACCACCACACACACTTGAGGA
>CM051006.1:4042295-4075914 GCA_027704905.1 Muraenolepis orangiensis
TTCTGCTTGTATGGGAGTGAGTGTATGTGTGTGTGGTGTGCACACTATTCACACATCATAGTTTATAGTGTCATGTATTTGTAAACAAAAAAATATTATATTATCTTATCTTAATGTTTGTTTGTTAATAAAAAATGAGACTATTTATATTTAATTTATATCAACCAATTCAAAAACGGATTGTTTTTCTGAATGACAGTAGTAACAGTAACTATTTGTTGAAGGATGAATGAGGTGAAACCAAAAATGAATAAACTAACCCTAACCCAACAATCAGGTTTTAGATTGTGGTTTAAGATAATGATCTGTTGGTTAAATAAGTATCCTTGACTAGTATGACTAGAGAAGACATAAGGGATTGAACTCTGCACCTTTATGCTGAGATCCAAGCACACTAGCCACTACTAGACAACCAAGTCAGCTCTCGGTCAGTATAGAATTTTAAATAATAGATTTAGATCAGAAAGTACTTGTATTAAAGTAACTAATTACTTTTATGGAGAAGAGTAACTGACTTCTACGAAGACATTGGGAATTGAACTTGTGAGTCTGATGGGAGTGGAACACACTATCCACTACACACTTCCACTACTCTTCCAATGCAAGTCCTAATTAATACCTAATTAATTAAGGATTAATTTCTATTTTGGTTTCTCATTCACCGACAATAAGCGCTCATTTCTGTCTAAATTGGACTTGTTTTGACCTGTAGCAAATATTTCTAAGGTCTTTCAATTAGCTGAAGAGATAATATTATAAATGTTATGCTCAATGGGACTTGTTTTGATGTCCTTCACTCACATTATTTTGTCTTATTTTGTGCCCATTTTCTTTGGACTTCATATTTCCAGCACGCTGCCTCCTATGGCGCCGTACGAGATGGCTGCCGTGTCGCGAGCTCCCGCACGACGACGCAGTTTTTTGTTATTTATTATTTTTATTGCAACTTTTTTAGTTCAGGATGTTAGCAGCAAGTTCACTTATAACTTCTGCACACTTTGGGAGATCAGATCGACAGTCGCTCGCCGCCTACCGGAGTTTTTTCACTCTTTCGACTCGGACGTCCCGCCCGAAGTCACAGCTGGATTATCTCCGTCCATTTTGGGCACGATTACGCGCAAGCGTCGCCGGAGGAAGCGAGGGAAGCGAGCCGGCGTGCTAGTCAGGCTGAGATGTCGATCCGATCGCCCCCCACTACCCACCATTCTACTGGCTAATGTACAGTCTCTGGACAATAAGTTAAGCGAACTACAGGCTCGTATTCAATTCCACCGGGAAACTAGGGACAATTGCATTATCTGCCTTACGGAGACATGGATGTCGGAGGGGGTTACCGACGCAGCTATCGAGCCGACGGGATTTTCCGTACACCGGGCGGACAGAACAAAGGCTCTCTCCGGTAAAGATCGCGGAGGGGGGGTATGTCTCATGATAAACAGATCTTGGTGCAACCAAAGTCATGTACATCCCCTCAAGTCTTTCTGTTCCCCGGACCTGGAGTACCTGATGCTTATGTGCCGTCCATACTGGCTACCTCGGGAGTTTACAGCGGTAACCGTGACCGCTGTTTACATTCCCCCACAAGCCAACACGGACACAGCGCTGAAGGAACTGTACGGGGCTATCAGCGAACAGGAGTCGGCCCACCCCGAGGCTGCTCTCATCGTAGCGGGGGACTTCAACAAGGCGAACCTGAAGAAGGTTCTCCCGAAGTTCTACCAACACATAAAGAGCAACACACGGGGCGAGCGGATCCTCGACCACTGCTACACTCCCTTCCGTGATGGCTACAAGGCCCTCCTCCGCCCACCGTTCGGCAAATCAGATCACCGCTCTATCCAGCTACTCCCCGCCTATAGGCAGAGACTGAAGCAGCAACCGATCGCTGTGAGGGAGGTCCAATGCTGGTCGGACCAATCAGATTCTACGCTGCAGGATTGTTTTGATCACGCTGACTGGCACATGTTCCGCGTTGCCTCGGACAATAACATCAACGAGTACGCGTCGTCGGTCACCGGGTTCATCAAGAAGTGCATAGATGACGTTGTTCCGACCAAGTCGGTTCTTATATATCCCAACCAGAAACCGTGGATTAACGGCGATGTTCGCGCTGCCCTACATGCGCGTAACGCCGCCTTTGGTTCCGGGAATACGGAGGAATATACGAGAGCCCGTTACGACCTCCGTAAGACCATCGTCACTGCCAAGCGGGAGTATAAGGACAGAGTGGAAGATAAATTCAAGAAACACGATGCGAGGGGTATGTGGCAGGGGCTGCAGAATATAACGAACTTCAGAGGGAGAACCAGTTGTGTAGAGAACTCCTCTACCTCCCTCCCAGGAGAGCTAAATACATTTTTTGCTCGGTTCGACGTAAACGGCAGCCCGCCGAAGCCAGCACCGACTGGGGAGACCAGCCAGCTGCGCATCTCGGAGGCGGATGTGCGCCGCACCTTTAAGCGGCTGAACATCCGTAAGGCGGCAGGCCCCGACGACATCCCGGGCCGCGTCCTCAGAGCATGCGCAGACCAGTTGGCAGGAGTCTTTGCAGACATCTTCAACCTCTCCCTGTCCCAGGCTGTTGTCCCCGCGGTCTTCAAGATATCCACCATCGTGCCTGTCCCTAAACAAACCAAGGTAACATGCCTGAATGACTACAGACCTGTGGCCCTCACCTCGATCGTTAGCAAATGCTTCGAGAGGTTGGTCAAGGACTTTATTTGCTCCGTGTTACCTACCACGCTGGACCCATGGCAATTTGCATATCGTCAAAATAGATCCACGGACGACGCAATTGCCATGGCCCTCCACACTGCCCTTTCCCACTTGGAGGGGAAGAACTGTTATGTGCGAATGCTGTTTGTGGACTACAGCTCAGCATTCAACACAATAGTTCCTGCCAAGCTCGACACCAAGCTGAGAGGTCTAGGCGTACCCCCATCCATGTGCAGCTGGATACTGAACCTCCTGTCGGACCGCCGCCAGGTGGTGAGGATGGGCAGCACCACATCAGAGCCACTGACCCTCAACACGGGAGCCCCCCAGGGATGCGTGCTGAGCCCTCTCCTCTACTCCCTCTACACCCACGACTGCATGGCTATGCACAGCTCCAACGTCATCGTCAAGTTTGCTGACGACACGACAGTGATGGGCCTGATCGCCGGCGACGACGAGACAGCCTACAGGGAGGAGGTCGGATCGCTGGAGCAGTGGTGCCAGGAGAACAGCCTCGCCCTCAACGTCAAGAAGACCAAGGAGCTGATCGTGGACTTCAGGAGGCAGAGGGGAGAGCACAGCCCTATCTCCATCGACGGCGTTGCAGTAGAGAGGGTCAGCAGCTTCAAGTTCCTCGGCGTGCACATCTCCGAGGACCTCACATGGTCCACGCACACCACACACGTGGTGAAAAAGGCCCAACAACGCCTGTATTTTCTCAGGCGTCTGAAGAAATTCAGCATGGGCCCCCGCATCCTGAGAACATTCTACAACGGCACCATCGAGAGTGTTCTGACAGGGTGTATCACCGCCTGGTACGGGAACTGCACGGCACTCGAGCGCAGAGCGCTTCAAAGGGTGGTGCGGACGGCCCAGTATATCGTTGGAGGTGAGCTCCCCTCCCTCCTGGACATTTACAACCAGCGGTGCGTGGCCAAGGCCAAAAGAATTATAAAAGACATTGCCCACCCCAGCCACGAACTTTACTCACTATTACCGTCAGGCAGGCGATACCGCAGTATCAAGTGTCGTACAAATAGGCTTAGAGATAGCTTCCACAGTCAGGCCATCAGGCTGCTGAACAAGGGCGTATAACATATAACAATGTATATTTTATTACATTGATTTATATATATATATTGCTCTTTTCTGTGCTGATTTTTGCATTTTATAAATTGCATTTTTTATTTTATTTTATATTCCTTATTCTATTTTTTATTCTATTTTTTATTCTATTTTTATCTATTTTTATCTATTTTTATTTTATCTTATTCTATAACTGCTGTCTGTCGTCGGGTATTGCACACAAGAATTTCACATCACTGCTTTATACTAAACTGTAAACTGTGAAGTGACAATAAACTTGACTTGACTTGACTTGAGGTCATTATGCTCTTGTTTAAGCCAAGATGTGACCCCTTTTAGTAAGACTTTACTCGTCTACACTTTGACTTCACATAATAGCATAGCGTCCCCGTAATTGAACTGCTTTAAAGAGTTTTTAATTGCCATCCATATCGAAAATGTTGTCTTTGGTATAATGTACAAACAGACACAAGAAGATTGTCATATTTGTATTATTCAGTACAAATCATAATACTGTAAAATATATAAGAATAAAAAATAATAAAAAGATACCATCTACACATCTCCGGCAGAACATTACCACAACGTTTTTTTCCCCACATCTGTGGTTCATTGTTAATCAAGGCCCACAGGTCCAAACAGCCACCACACACACACTTGAGGAAGAACTCTAGCATGTACCATCTGCTCTTTTCACAATGATTCAACCATGCAATAAACCAGATTCCTCATCACCCTGTGTCCTGGTCCTGGTCGGCGAGGTCCCTGTTCAGGTGCCAGTGGAGCAGACCACGCCAATGGCTGCTTAAGGGCTCCTCCCAAAGACAAGGCCACAGGGTGATGAGGAATCTGCTTTATTACAAGAGTTTAAATCATTGTGATCAGAGCAGATGGTGCATGCTAGAGCTCTCCTCTAGTGTGTGCGGTGGTGGCTGTTTTAACCTGTGGGCCTTGATTAACAATGACCCACAGGTGTGAAGCCTCACAAGACAATCAGTCTAACTCAGGCCAGGTGAGGCTGCTTAAACCAGCCACCACCATCTATACAATAATAATAATAATAAGAATAATAAGAATAATAAGAATAATAAGAATAATAAGAATAATAAGAATAATCACATTTAAAAAATATATGTTTTCAACCTGTCCCTATGGCCCTTTACTAATCCACCTAGCCCTTTACTAATCCCTCTAACCCTTTACTAATCACTCTAACCATTTACTAATCCCTTTAGCCCTTTACTAATCCCTCTAGCACTTTACTTGTCACTATAGCCCTTAACTTATCCCTCTAGCCCTTTACTCATCCCTCTAGCCCTTTACTTATCACTATAGCCCTTTACTTATCCCCCTAGCCCTTTACTAATCCCTCTAGCCCTTTACTTATCCCCCTAGCCCTTTACTAATCCCTCTAGCCCTTTACTTATCACTATAGCCCTTAACTTATCCCTCTAGCCCTTTACTAATCCCTCTAGCCCTTTACTCATCCCTTTAACCCTTTACTCATCCCTCTAGCCCTTTACTAATAACAATAGCCCTTTACTAATCCCTCTAACCCTTTACTTATCCCCCTAGCCCTTTACTAATCCCTCTAGCCCTTTACTTATCCCCCTAGCCCTTTACTAATCCCTCTAGCCCTTTACTTATCACTATAGCCCTTAACTTATCCCTCTAGCCCTTTACTAATCCCTCTAGCCCTTTACTCATCCCTTTAACCCTTTACTCATCCCTCTAGCCCTTTACTAATAACAATAGCCCTTTACTAATCCCTCTAACCCTTTACTAATCCCTCTAACCCTTTACTAATCCCTCTAACCCTTTACTTATTCCTATAGCCCTTTACTCATCCCTCATCCTCTAAAGAGGGAGTGTTAGGGACCAAGGGGCTGAGATCTCCATCTTGAGGTGGCTCTGGCTTCTTCTTCCAGTATATCGTTGTGTACAACACATCACAGTCCTCCACCTGCATGTCTGGTGCTGGGTCTGTCGCTCGCTCCTCAGCTCTGCAGGCTGTATCATGGTGCGTCCAGACCGAACCTGTTCCCGGAACAGCCTCCTCTCTCGGTCCAACAGCCTTCTCTCCCGGTCCAACAGCCTCCTCTCCTGGTCCAACAGCCTCCTCTCCCGGTCCAACAGCCTCCTCTCTTAGTCCAACAGCCTCCTCTCTTAGTCCAACAGCCTCCTCTCTTGGTCCAACAGCCTCCTCTCTTGGTCCAACAGCCTCCTCTCCCGGTCCAACAGCCTCCTCTCTCGGTCCAACAGCCTCCTCTCTTGGTCCAACAGCCTCCTCTCTCGGTCCAACAGCGCCCTCTCTTGGTCCAACAGTGTTCATCAGCACCCCAGTGTTAATGTAGATGTCCTCCTTACTTGTGTTGAAAACCTGAGATATGAATGTATATAATAAATATATATATTAGGGCTGTAAAAGTTAACACGTTAACGCATGTGATTAATCTCGAGACTTTAACTCAAATGAATCATATTATCGGTTTAGACGGCTCCTCCCTCAGTATTATCAGCACTCATGCGCACCTTGTAATGATCTGAGAGGCAGGCAGTAGGCCCGTTAGATTAGATTAGATTAGATTAGATTAGATTAGATTAGATTCAAATTGATTGTCATTGCCCAGCAAGTACAGTACAGTGAAAATCATTTAGCATCTAACCAGAGTGTAATTGTTGCAGTAAAGTGCATGGCAAAATATAATTTACAGTTTACAGTTGCTAAAAGTCTATGTATGAAGACAGTATAAGATTACTCATAGAGTATGTGTGGGATATGAGCATAATAATGTATATATATATATATATATATATATATATATATATATATATATATATATATATACATACAGGTAAGTAAGTATAAGTATTTAACAGGTAGTGATTAGGGGTATGCAATTATGAAAAGCAGGATAATTATATATAAATGTATAAACAGCAGGTAGTGATCAGGGATATGCAGTTCTATCAACAGTTGAAGATTTAAAATATATATATATATATATATGGCAGGTACAGTTAAAATGTGTACACATTAACAGGTATCTTATCAATAAATATGTAAACTATAGGTAGAGGTAGGTAGTTGTGATACAGTGCAAGGCAGTCGAAGGCATTGATGGTGATTTATAATTATAGGATATGGGGGGGGGCGGCAGCAGGGGAGGGGGGGGGCTGTCATCGTGGTCCAGAGTTCAGAGAGATGACAGCTGAGGGGAAGAAGCTGTTCCTAAGCCTGCTTGACTTGGAACAAAGGTTTCTATAGCGCCTCCCGGAGGGGAGGAGGGCAAACAGTCCATGGTTGGGGTGAGAGGGGTCTTTCACTAAACTTCCGTTAAACTTCCGTTAAACTACCAGGATGACTGAGGAGACTCACCAAAGAGTGCTGGGCGGAACATTGCACTTTAAAAATCTTCCAGCGAGTGGGAAATAACGGACAAAGTGACCACTATAGGGACTGATAGCGCTCGCAATATGATTGTGGCAGCAAAAAAACTTCCCTTTGAGCATATGCCCTGCATATGCCCTGCCCCACATTATACAGAGGGCCGTTGCTGTCTCCCTCCTGACTGTGGATTTGATGGGGCTTTAGCAAAGTGCCGTAAAATAGTTGGACATTTCAAACACAGTCCTGCAAACACAGCGGAACTGAAAGTCCAGCAAGCCTCTCAAGGGCAAAAGAATAGTGGTGTGTCATTTGTGAACAAACAAGTCTTAATGAACAAGTCTTTTCAGTGAACGAGAACGACTCGTTCATTCCCTTCGTTGGCTTTTTTGAATTATTAGTTTTGCAGAAGACTTATTAAAGTGCCTCGTGGGCAGGATCGCTCCGCGGCGGAGTGATTCGACTGTGAGTGGACTCGGAGCACTAGGGAGGGCTGTAGCCCAAAAGAGTGAAATTAGGCATTCTTATTGGTCGAGCTAGGCATCTGAGTCATCGAGGAGGCGGGATGACCGCTCTGAATCCACCACTCTCGTTCGGCATCCCTTTAGGTGAACCAATCAACGAGACTCTTTCATTGAATGACCAACAAGAGACTCGTTCATTGAACGACTCGTTCAGTGAACGAGTCGTTCACTCGTCCAATGAACGACTCCAATGAACTCGTCCAATGAACGAATCTCTTGTCGAGTCGTTCATTGAACGAGTCGTTCAACGAACGAGTCGATAAGAGACTCGTTTATTGAACGAGTCGACAAGAGACTCGTTCAACGAACGAGTCGACAAGAGACTCGTTCAATGAACATGTCGACAAGATACTCGTTCATTGGAGACTCGTTCAATGAACGACTCGACAAGAGACTCATTCATTGGAGACTCGTTCATTGGAGACTTGTTCATTGAACGAGTCTTTTGTCGACTCGTTCATTGAACGAGTCTTTTGTCGACTCGTTCATTGAATGAGTCTCTTGTCGACTCGTTCATTGAACGAGTCTCTTGTCGACTCGTTCATTGAACGAGTCTCTTGTCGACTCGTTCATTGAACGAGTCTCTTGTCGACTCGTTCATTGAACGAGTCTCTTGTCGACTCGTTCATTGAACGAGTCTCTTGTCGACTCGTTCATTGAACGAGTCTCTTGTCGACTCGTTCATTGAACGAGTCTCTTGTCGATTCGTTCATTGAACGAGTCTCTTGTCGACTCGTTCATTGAACGAGTCTCTTGTCGACTCTCTTGATGACTCGACAAGAGATTCGTTCATTGGACGACTCGTTCGTTGAACGACTCGTTCAACGAACAAATCTCTTGTCGAGTCGTTCATTGAACGACTCGTTCAACGAACAAATCTCTTGTCGAGTCGTTCATTGAACGAGTCGTTCAACGAACGAGTCGACAAGAGACTCGTTTATTGAACGAGTCGACAAGAGACTCGTTCAACGAACAAGTCGACAAGAGACTCGTTCATTGGAGACTCGTTCAATGAACGAGTCGTTCAACGAACGAGTCGTTCAATGAACGAGTCTCTTGTCGACTCGTTCGTTCTCCCAGTTCTTTCAAGCAGCGAAGCAGCGTTCGTTGAATGAACTGTATCTTATATCAGCAGTTTTTATATATCATTTATTAATAATAAATATATTATTATATTATATATATTAGATTAGATTCAAATGTGTTGTCATTGCAAAGCACAAGTAAAGTATAGCGAAAATAAGCTGCCATCTAACCAGAGAGCAAATGTTACTGTAAAGTGCATGGGAATATACAATGTACAGTGGTTAAATAAGATGTAAAGACAGTCTAATATTGGTATAGAAACGGTATAAAATAACTTTTAGAGTATGTATAAGAATAAGAATTATAGGTGTATATATATACACAGGTAAAATACAAGTATTCAACAGGTAGTGATCATAGGTATTCAATTGTAACCCAGGTTATCTGACGTTACGGAGGTTCCCTGAACGCCTCACTGACTTGGTATATAACCGTTGTTGACACGCTCTGAGTGTTTCCAAGTGCAGCGAACAAGCAAGTTCAAATTTAAGTTGAGATATATTTACATTTAGAGATTGTAGAACAAGGCGAGCACAGGTCTCTGGAAGAACAGCTGATAATCTAATTATTGTTGGAGAAACGTGGACGCCGGTTCCTTCAATATTAGGGATTGACCTGGTAAGTCCGCAATTTAGTTAGCAGCTGAAAGGTTTTAACGCTTAACCAGTTAAAATGTGTTCTATTGTGTTTGAATTGTGTTGAATGAGTGTATTAAATGTTATATGTTTAAAAAACCAGTCAGGATGTGAATGTCTTTGAAAGAATGTAGCATATAAGCTAATTGTGGTGCGTTTTGACGCCGATTGTTATTTTAGTCAATTCAATATGTGTTGGTATTGTTGATAGTATTGTATAGTGTTCGATTTATAAATCAGACTGTAACTTTTCTGCCTGCCATTCTGCCTGCCATCCGGAGCGCCATGGCTGCAGTGGAATGGTCCTGTTCTCTGGATCCTGCTTAGTGGATGTTGGGCCGTACCACAGGGCGTAGGGACAGCTTAAGGAAGCTGGACTATCTTTCGAGATCGTGTTTTTTTGTTCTTCCCTTGGGCCCAAGACACTGTATATAATTGATTTATTGTTAAAGACGTTTGGTCCATTGTTGGATACCTTTCATTTCAATTGTACATATTTATGTTTTTGATTTGAATACAATCATTTCCTATTTTCCTAAGTTGTTGTGTGTTTAATTGTGCTGGCTGGAAGCCTTAACTCTTATTTATTTAGCTAAAACCAATCTCCTTAGCGAACATTGGAAAGGGTTACACAATTATAGCAACAGGATAAATATATATAAATGTATATACAGCAGGTAGTGAGCAGGGATATTATGCAGTTGAAGATTAATATATATACGGTAAGTACAGTCCAAATAAAAATGTACATGGCTATCATACAAATATGTAAACAATAAATAATAACATGCAAACTATAGGTCGAGGTAGGGAGTTGTGATTACAGTGCAAGGCCATTGAAGACATCAGAGAGATGACAGCTGATTAGATCAGATAAACAAACAGAGTTCTGAACACGACATTGGCTGGAAAGTAAATGTGTGAATGAACATATACATCTACAACGAACAAACGAGAGTATTAGCCTATGATTCTGTGACAGGTTGTAAAACAAATCGTTCACGGCATAAACTGCACGTGAACGACGCAGTGACTACATTTTACAAATGGAAACAAAACCTGCGTGTTAGAGAAATACATTATTTATTAAAATGTTATTCCCCCACATGCCTAATGTGTAAAACACATTAGTAAAGGAAACTACAACCAGAAGTGATGAACGGGAAGTAGTGAACCGGAAGTGACACTGAACTAGTTTGCGAACAATCTAAAAGAGCTAGATCTTTTAGGTGAACTGACCGAAGTGAACTGGATCCCAGAAAGGAATCATTTTTGCCACCTCTATAAAAAATAAATAAGACTGACATTACTTGAGTTTCTGTGGTGATTGGTGAAGTCCAAAAATAATTTCAATATTTTTAATATTGTTTTTAACCCTGTAAGACCCAAATATAGAAAAATCAAAAAAAAAAATTATTTGACCTTTCAGATGTTGTTTTAGGAGGCCTTTGATGCAGAAATTAAAGAGTTTAAAAAAAAAAATGTTTATGTACGTTTTTAGAGAAATGTTGTAATATTGCAACATTGGGCTTAGTTGGGAGCAGAATTTCTGTATTTGTACTCACGTTGTCTGAACAATTCAGAACAACTAAGGGTTCATTTGCAGGGTTGATTGCTTCCTTAGCCCCATAACAGTATATAACATTAATAGTAATCACACATTAGTCATATTTTTATTATTATTTATTTTATTTTTATTTTTACTGCAACAAGCCAGCTATTTTGACTACCACATTCACCCAGTGTTGTATAATTGCAACAATTATATAACAAGCTCTAAATGAAATTTGATGCATCTATTCCACAATAACTACATATGTACATGCTCTAGACATTGTAATAACAACCCAAAAAAATATAAAAGACATATTACTTACTTGAATCTGATGAATCCAGTCCAATGAAACAAATAGTTGTTGTTCGAAGGAAACCTTGAGAGGTTGTGTGAGTTCATGGCCAGAAGGCGTGACTTGTAAACAAATGTAAGATCCAATAGCATTGTGAGACTGAACAATAGGACCCAATGACTATGTAAATGTGGTAAAAAAATAAGATAAAATATAACAGATTGTTTTTTAGGATGGTTAAAGGTAACGTTGTAATTTTACAACAAGGGGTGTTACAGGGTAGGTACAACGTTTTCTCTCAAATCCAAAGTCTGAACCCTGAGCCGAGGGACGGAGTGTGAGTCAGTGAACTGAACTGGTTCTTTACTAGTTCAGTTCACTGACTCACTCACAACTCCGTCACTGACGGATGGACTGGTTGTGGTTTTAAACAAACAAGCCTAGGTAGTAGTTAGGCCTACAATGTTGCAAGATTACGTAGGCTATTTAATGACAAATATTATTTTGCATGATGTATTGGTGATATTGAGCTTAGAAACTACAACCGGAAGTGGCTATTTGAAACGGAAGTGACGAATAGGAAGTGACACTGAACTAGTTTGTGAACGCATAAACTACAATCGGAAGTGATCAACCGGAAGTGACACTGAACTAGTTTGCGAACAACCTAAAATAGTTGGTTCTTTTAGGTGAATTGAACGAAGTGAACTGGATCCCAGAAAGGAATCATTTGTGCCACCTCTACAGAAGAAGGAGCCAAGCCTTTCACGGGCAGAAGGAGGAGGAGCCTCATTCAGGATGGACCCAAGCGCTGGAATTCAATCTTGTGTGTCTGAGCAACTGGTTAAAAGAACTAGAGGTGGCAAAAATGATTCCTTTCTGGGATCCAGTTCACTTCGGTCAGTTCACCTAAAAGATCTAGCTCTTTTAAATCGTTCGCAAACTAGTTCAGTGTCACTTCCGGTTCATCACTTATTTTAATAAATAATGTATTTCTCTAACACGCAGGTTTTGTTTCCATTTGTAAAATGTAGTCACTGCGTCGTTCACGTGCAGTTTATGTCGTGAACGATTTGTTTTACAACCTGTCACAGAATCATAAGCTAATACTCTCGTTTGTTTGTTGTAGATGTATATGTTCATTCACACATTTACTTTCAAGCCAATGTCGTGTTCAGAACTTTGTTTATCTGATCTAATCAGCTGTCATCTCTCTGATGTCTTCAATTGCCTTGCACTGTAATCACAACTCCCTACCTCTACCTATAGTTTACATTTTATTATTTATTGTTTACATACCTGTATGATAGCCATGTACATTTTTATTTTGACTGTACTTACCGTATATATATTAATCTTCAACTGCATAATATCCCTGCTCACTACCTGCTGTATATACATTTATATATATTTATCCTGTTGATATAATTGCATACCCATGATCACTACCTGTTGAATACTTGTATTTTACCTGTGTATATATATACACCTATAATTCTTATTCTTATACATACTCTATAAGTTATTTTATACCATTTTTATACCTTATTAGATGAGTCTCTTGTCTGTCGTTCGTTCTCCCAGAAAGAACTGGGAGAGTATGTATAAGAATAAGAATGCAGGTTACATATTGTTTCTCCCTTATGTTGGTAAAGATTAGGGTTACCTGGATATAGTTAGGGTAAGAGTTACCAGGGTAATAAAGGGTTAGTTTAGGGTTACCTGGGTGTAGATAGGGTTAGAGTTACGTTGGTACAGACAGGGTTAGGTTAACCTGGGTATAGTTAGGGTTACCTTGGTAGAGTTAAGGTAAGCTGGGTCCATATAGGCTTGGGTTAGGATAACCAGGATAACCTGGGCATAGATAGGGTTAGGGTTACCTGGGTGTCCTCTTTGTAGGGTGGACCTTGGTTGATCGTAGCATCGTTGCTACGACGTTGTTTTTGGTTGGCCACCTTCCAAGCTCTGGAATGTAAACAGAAGCAGAAAAGAAGAGGAAGAATAAGAAGAAGAACAAGAATAATCTGATAATGGTCAAATGAGTTAATCCCACTGGCCAGTGGGAGTAGGGAAGTGGTTTTAATTCAGATCATCAACTCGGTGTGACTGAATGTTAATTATTCAATAAGGGCAATTAGAAAGTGAAAATTGAATGTGAAATGAAATGGAATCACTGGCTAGCAGTCAACATACCTCACAGCGCACACTGCTGTAAACAGCAGAACCAAGGCTAACACACCAGTAGCGGCTTTCCAGGGCAGTAGGTCTGGGTGGGAACAGGTGGTGTCTGGATATGATGACAATATGCTTGTTTCAGAGGAAGCGGATTTGATGGTCATTAGATAAGCTCTTTTTGCCAGCATGTGGAGTAGATGCCTATCAAAATACATTTTAAAGGGCCCCTATTTTACCACAAGGTGTGAGGCATCACAGCTGGTGGTGACGTTTTTAGGGAACGTTTTTATCACGACAATACCAAGCTCAAGGGGTTGTTCCTAGTTTTGAATCCACTTACCTTGAATGTCAATCTTGTAGACATTAGACTTTTCAGTGCCAATGCCATTCCCGACTTCACAGAAGAACCAGTTGCTGGTGTTAAACAGCTGGATGGACAGAGCAGATCCATTGCCCATCTGAAGGATACGTTCTCCGTGTATTCTGTACCAGGTGAACTCGCTGACCGGAGGGTTGGCATGACTGGTGCAGGTCAGGTTGAGGGAGCCGCCCTCTCTGGCTGGATGACACGGGCTGCCGGACACAGAGGTGTTCCTGGGGGAAACTGAGAGAGACCAACCGGAGTCATACCTTCAGCTCATGTCTCATGTTGGTTAACTGTTCTGAATACATTAGAATTATATAATAAACTAATCACGAACAAAATGAAAGCGGGAAAAACACATTTTATTATCTTATATATTATTATATAATTACATATTATATATATATATATATATATATAAAATTCTATGAATTGTCTTTTGGTTGAAACGGTAGAACATTAACTCACATGAGATACTGAGTTGGTAACTTCTACTTATGGTCACGTTTTTGCCCTGGGATTGTTTGAAGTAGATTGCAGTGCAGGAAACATTGTTGCCATGGTAGCGGTGGGAGGCTGTGAAGGTCAGGGTGGAGGTAACCTCATTGTCCCGTTGGAGCTGGGTGCTGAGGCCCAGGGTGGGGGTCCATGTCACAATGGTGGGGTGGGGGTGACAGGGGGATGGGGCAGAGCACCCCAACTCCACAAGGGTCCCCTCCTTCACCTGCTCTTTGGGGTGTGTTAAAAGAGGCGCAGGAAGGTCCCCTGGGTACCAGATCAATTCAGAACAGTTACTATGGGAGACCCAAGCATCACCAGTGATCAGCATCATTTGGTAGGGCTTGTGGTACATGGTTGTTTCAGACACACACACATTTCACTTACCCTTGAACTGAATGGTCAGTGGTTCATCTACAAAGTTCCATATTAACTTATTTGGACATTCCAATCTGAAATAATATGAACCATTATCTACGTTATAGAAGGTTGTAGTACAGTCGTACGCTGTGAGGTTTCCCCTGAATGCCACAGACATTCCACCTGTACTTTCTTTAGTGAGATCGGGCAACTCTGGGCCATTATTTGGTTCTCCTTTTCTCCATATTGGTTTACATTGAGGTATTAGGTACTCCTCATACTGTTTCTCCAAGGTGAAGTGACAAGGAACGGTCACACAGGATCCAATCGCTGGCATCACATTTGTGGCAAATAGGACCTTATTTGTTTCAGTTTGGCACCCGGCACCTTTAAAACAAGATGTTGACAAAACCAAAGATGTAGAAACTTTGACACAATATTTAAATGTAACATTGCAACACAAGATCATTTAACTCAAATACCTCGAAATATAACTATTGTTGTTGTTGATTATGATTGTTATGATCGGGATTATTATGACTGTGATTATTATTATAAAGAATAATAATAATACGTGTTACAATTACAATTATTTGTATTTTTTAATTTTATTCGTACATTTCAAAAGTCATGAATGACATGTTTTCAAAGTGAAAATGTAGTACTCAACAACTATTAGCAGAGTACTACAGGTATTAAGTGAGATATGAGTGACAGAGAGTTATCTTCACCTTGCAGGAGACCACAGAGCAGAAATAGTCTCCAGGATCCAGTCATGTTCTCCCCAGTTCTTCATCAGGAGAAATACAAACCATCATTCTCATCTCATCATTTAAACTACAGCGGACAGCATTAACTCCAGTAATACACTAAATATAGTACTACACTAAAGGTGCTCTGTGCAACACTAAAGTAAGGCCCTAAAAGTAATTAGTATTAGTATTTAAAAAACACGTATGTGTTTAGTTATTTGTACAGTTATTTGAAAAATAAATGTGTCATTCTGTAATCTATTCCAAATACCAGTAAGACTAGCACTACTTTTTCCATGACTACTAAACTATAATTTTCCATCAAATAATACACATATTCAGAAGATAAACAACATGTATGTCCTCCAAAAGACTAATTATATATACAGTATATATATATATATATACAGTATATATATATATATATATGTACTGTATATATATATACAGTATATATATATATATATATACAGTATATATATACATACGGCACATGTAAACAGTATACATGTTCCTTTGTTCTAACAAACAGACAGAGAAACTAAAGAGTGGACTTACTTGATAGAGTGGAGAATTACGTGGACGTTTCTGAAAAGTACTTTTCCTCAACTACTTAACTTCTGTTCAACACTGGGTGAGAAAAGAACATGAGGAAGAGATTCAAAACGACATGAAGGATTAGAGATGAGCTTACATTCAGGAAGAAGATAAAGATAAAAGGTTTAACAAAACTATATCCTTATAGTTAACTACTTAATACTGTTAATACTGTTCTCTGTTAATACTGGTCGATGTAATGTTAACCCTGTAAATACCATTCTCGTTTTATAATGTTAATACTGTTCAACTCTGTTGATACTATTATACTAGTTAATATGGTTCACGGCTTCACGCATGTAGTAATGATCTCTGTTGATACTATTCTCTGTTAATACTGTTAAAAGTACATTTGGAAATAATATTTCGGCCATGATTCAAAGGCTGAACGCAGGTCTAATCTTTAAGATGGAGATCTCTCCCTGCCACACGTAAGAAGCTGGTTGTTTATTACCTTAAGGCAAGCAGGTTCTCCTGATAGTGCAACAAAGAAAAAAAACTTACATTTTTCACCAAAACCTTTGAAATGTATCAGAAGGGTGGATGCTTCTTTAAGAGGTCGGACCATGGCTTGCAGAAAAGCAGAAGGAAACTCGAGTCTCTGTGGTATCTCATGTTTCATCACATTTTCTTTCAAAACTCTTCACACTTATCGGCCGAGGCGATAGGACAAGGGGGCGATGGCGGTTTTACACACTTTCTTTTACGGTCCAACCCAGCTCTTCCTGTTCCTAGTGGTAGAGCCTCCTGGATCCGCGATGTCACGACTCCGTTCCGAATGCCCCTGTGTGTTTTCCCTGTCAGCCGTGTCATACATCATGTGTTACTCATTGCTGGTTTATCACCCTGGTTCTCAGAAAGCCTCACGTCTGTATCAAGCTGAGTTTCACGTATTGTGTTCTGTTTATTGATCCACTGTCTTTTGACCATCGCCTGGATAACAACCTCGTTTTTGACTTTGACTCGTTTTTAAACCTCTGCCTCCACCCTGGACATCCCGTTACCTGCTTGCCTTGACCACGTTTCTGGGTTTTCCCTGTCTGTACCTCTGCCTTTGCTCGTGTTAATCGGCGTCTGCGCCGATCATTAAAACACCTGTTCTACCTGACTTCTGTTCACTCTGCTTTTGGGTCCCACCTACATCCACCTAACTTTTGGGTTACATGGGTAAGATATGGTTAGGGTTACTAGGAACAGACAGGGTTAGGTTAACCTGGGTATAGTAAAGGTTACGTGGGAAGTAGGGTTAGGGCAGGCATGGGCAAACTACGGCCTGCGGGCCATATACGGCCCGTTGGGATTTATAATCCGGCCTGCCGAATATTGGTCCATTCTTTTTAAAATATTATTATTATTATATTTTTCAATTTAAATTTTATTTTATTGTTTTTATTCTAATAAATATTCTAAATATTCTACTATCGTTTTATTTGTATGGTGTTTTTGAGATTTATACTGCGGAAGGGAATAGGGAGTAAGCGTTCCTATGTACTAAAAATCATAGTGTTTAATGAGGAGTGGACGACCGAAGTTTTTTCACCGAAGTGCGATCAAAGGCTGTATGTCTTATTTGCCAAGAAACCAACAATGGTTGTGGTTCTCATCCTACAGCCTACATTGTGGAGGTCCAGCACCTGGTGGCGTGGTGCGCTGACAACAACCTGGCCCTCAACACCAAGAAAGGAACAACTTCTTCCCCTCAGCTGTCATCTCTCTGAACTCTGTACCACGATGACAGCCCCCCCCCCTCTGAACTCTGTACCACAGCCCCCCCCTCTGCTGCTCAACATATGAACTCTGAACCCTGCTGACAATACCCTTTCACCATCAATGTCTTCAACAGCCTTGCACTGTATCATAACTCCCTACCTCTACCTACAGTTTATATATTTATAGTTTACATATTTATCATTTACATACCTGTATGATAGTCATGTATATTTTTACTGTACTTACCGTATATATATATATTTATTGTCAACTGCTGATATAACTACACACCCCTGCTCACTGTGACCTGCTGTGTATACATTTATATATATTTTAGATTAGATTACAGCAATGTGAAAAGGAAGTTCTTAACCATGGAGGCCGCGTCGGGTTTCACCACAAACTACACTGTGGTTAGGGCAGCAGCGGCAGAGCTCAGGGGGAAGTGAGGAGAAGGGATTTTGTGAAACATATTAAGAAATAGAGGCTTTTTTAAATATGTGAGTCAATACAATGTACTAAGTTTAACATGGTGTATTGTGGATCTAACTGGTAAAGCCATTTGGGCCAAGGACAATATTTATTTTTATTAAATTTTAATTGTATCGTGTATTGTATCATTTATATTTACAAGATATTACATTATTAACCCCAGATAGAATGTATATCAACGTATACATAAACATGTTTTGTCTTTTCATTTATGAAGTATTACACACATTAACCCAACATGTGTATGTATTCATAGTTTAAAAAGTTCTGTCAGTGGTAATTTTCATTCATGTCATATTCAGTTAAAAAAAAAGCAACCATGGCAGTGTAAACACTCCCTGATGTAGTATTTGACTGAAAAATTAGTGTTCGCCCAGCGTGTAATACTTGAAGTGGCCACAGGAAACACCGTGAGACCAGCTGGGGTGTAAACTGGGGACACAGGGGTCAAGGGTCACACTGTAGCACCAGGCTCACTTCCTGTAGACCCCGGAAGTAGAGTACATCCTCAGTAACGACTGTGCTCATCTGTTGCCGTGATGATGACGTCCATCCAGATCCTCATGGCCTCTGGACTCATTACATTACATTACATTACATTGCAGTCATTTAGCAGACGCTTTTATCAAAAGCGACTTACAATAGTGTGTTTCAACAAAGGAAGGTAAGAGAACAACTCGTCACCAGAAGTCAAAAGTGCATTTCATTTCTAATAACCGAAACAGTGCTCAGGTAGAAGTACAATAATTCAGGCAAAAGTGTAAGGGAAAAATACAATAAGTTTGCAAACACTTAATTGACTTAGCGCTACGAGGAAGGATCCGGGAAGTGTGTCCTGAAGAGATGGATTTTCAGCCTGCGGAGGAAAATGGGGAGTGACTCTGCAGTCGTGACCTTCGTGGGGAGTTTTGGGGCCAGGATGGAGAACAGGCGTGACCGCGTAGATCGGCCACACGGGCCCCTAAGCGAGGGGGCAAGCAGACGGCCCGAAGAAGCCGAGCGAAGTGGACGGGTTGGGATGTAGGCCTTGACCATTGCCTGGAGGTAGGATGGAGCAGTACCTTTTACTGCCTTGTAGGCTAGCACCAAGATCTTGAACTGGATGCGAGCAGCTACAGGTAGCCAGTGTAGAGTCCGAAGGAGGGTAGATGTGTGGGAGTACTTGGGGTGGTTGAACACCAGGCGAGCTGCAGCTTTCTGAATGAGCTCCAGGGGCCTGATGGCAAATGCCGGGGCACCAGCAAGGAGGGAGTTGCAGTAGTCCAGCCGGGAGATGACAAGAGCCTGGATGAGCACCTGCGCAGCCTTTTCAGTGAAAAAAGGCCGAATCCTCCTGTTGTTGTACAGGAGGAATCTGCAGGAGCGTGTCACCGATGCAATGCACAAGAACGACAGTTGGTCGTCCAGGATCACACCCAGATTCCTTGCGGTCCGAGTAGGTGTCACCACAGCCTCATCAATGGTGACAGCCAGGTCTCAGTGTGGACAGCCCTTTGCCGGGAAGAACACTAGCTCAGTCTTGTCCAGGTTGAGCATTTGGTGGTGCATTGACATCCACTTTGAGATGTCTGCTAAGCACGCGGCAATGCGTGTTTCCACTTGCGTGTCCGAGGGGGGAAACAACAAGACCAGTTGGGTGTCGTCAGCATAGCAGTGGTAGGATAAGTCATGGGAGTGGATAACAGCACCAAGGGACTTTGTGTAGAGGGAGAAAAGAAGAGGACCCAGGACCGATCCTTGTGGAACCCCAGTAATCAGTCGGCGTGGTTCCGACACAGACCCTCCCAGTGCCACCTGGTAGGAGCGACCCGTCAGGTAGAATGCAAACAAGGCGAGAGCAGAGCCCAAGACACCCATCCCCTCAAGGGTGGAGCGGAGAATCTGGTGGTTCACAGTGTCGAATGCTGCAGACAGGTCCAGCAGTATCAGGACCGAGGAGAGCAAATTTGTTCTAGCAACATGGAGCGACTCAGTTACTGCCAGAAGGGCAGTTTCTGTCGAGTGACCTGCCTTAAAACCAGATTAGTGGGGATCCAAAAGGCAGTTCTGGTGGAGATACAAGGACAATTGGTTAAAGACAGCAGGTTCAAGAGTTTTGGATAAGAAGGGCAAAAGGGATCTGTAGTTCTTGAGTTCAGAGGGGTCGAGTGTTGGTTTCTTCAGGAGGGGGGTGACTCTGGCAGTCTTGAAAGCAGCGGGAAAGCATCCAGACGTCAGGGATGCATTGATGATGTGTGTAAGGAAGGGCAGGAGTTCAGGCGCTATGGACTGAAGCGGGAGGAGGAAGAGGGGAGGGAACTGGATCCAGTGAGCATGTGGTGGGTCGGCTGGATGTGATGAGGTGAAGAACATCATCTGTGGAGAGGGGAGAGAAATGGGTAAGGGAGGGTGGGGGGAAGACATGGGTGGTTGATGCGAGCATCGGCCAGGGGGTCAAGGCCCCGTCACACCATAACGTTCTGGTCAGCGTTTGAGGAAACGTTGGTAATCGTCCGTGGTCGCTGGTATAGCGCCAGAAGAGCGTTGTGTGAACGCTGGTGAACGCTGGTAATCGTCGATAATCGTCGGTGATCGTCGGTGATCAGCGGAGAACGCTGTTCCGAAAATAAAGTTTTGAACATGCACAAAAGTTCTCATGGAGACCAGCGTTCTTCAACGTTTATCGTTAAACGCTGGAGAACGCTGGAGAACGTTTGTGGAACAATGTACTAACGTTCGCCAATGTTGCACGCGTTCGGCTATTGTTAGTCAGTCGTTACCCTAGCGTTACTTGGTTGTTATTAATCGTTCACAATCTTTGCTTTGCAGTGAACGACTCACTGGTACACATCCGACATTGTGTGCCTCTGTCTGGATGAGAGATGGAGTGTGTGTGGGGGTCAGGACCGGTGCTTTTAGTCATACACACATCCGACATTGTGTGCTTATTTTTGATTGGAGATGGAGTACAGACGACTTTAGCAGTAGCCCCCCTCACACGCTTTTTTCCTCTTGGCGGCATGATGTGCACTGTTCAATATCCAGAAGAACTGTCACGGTTACGGTGGTTGACAGGGGGCGCACACACACACCTGCGCACCTGCGCACACACACACCTGTCGGCAATTGCCGTGGCTGATTGCAAATCCCCTCACCCTCGCTTTCCGTTACCCCGGGGTTAGGTCGTACGTCATACTTTGTACATTCTGGACGGAATCGCCACGCTGATGTCCCGGAGATCCAGATTCTTTGCCTATCCCGTGTCACCCGCCTGTCTCACGTTACTCCGGTCTATACGAGCTCCCCGGTAATTATAATTACCTGTCCAGTACCTGTCGCTATTCCGACCTCCCGGTATCTGGACTTCTCGCTCGTCCCTGATCATCCGCCTGTCTGGTACCTGTCGCTACTCCGACCTCCCCGTACCCAGACTCCTCCCCCGTCCCGGACTACTCCCTGCCGGTCTACTACCTGTCGGTACTCCGCGGATCGACCTCCCGGTACCCAGACCCCTGGACTCTCCCTGATCACTCTTGTGTTGTGTTTGCTTGAAATAAAGCTCTGTTATAGCTCCACTGGGTCTTGGTCTGCATTCCACTCGTGACAAGAACAACTGAATCCACTGTGATTTCCCCGCGTTTTATACCCGTTTGAACATGCAACCCACATGCCAGCAACACGCTAGTCTGTCGATAGTCACACGTTAGTCACACTCTCAACACGCTCGTCTAATGTTGAGTAATCGTAGTCGCGCCCCAGTGACACGTCAGCACACGCTAATCATTTTCAGGGGTGCCTTACGTGGTCGCTGGTACGCGCTCCTCATGCATTTAGTCACACGCTAGTCATGTGTTAGTCACACGTTAGTCACACACCAGATGTGTCCACCTCCCCTAGAACTCTTGAAAATTGAACGATTAGAACGTTCATAGAACGCAGACCAGAACGTTATGGTGTGACGGGGCCTTCAGGGAAGGAGGATCGGATATCGTTGACCTTCTTGTCAAAGAAGTTGGTGAAATCATCCGGGAGAAGGGAGGAGCTGGGGGGAGGGGGAGGGGGAGGGGGAGGGGGATGGAGGAGGGAGGAAAAAGTATCAAACCGTTTATTAGGGTTAGATGTGTCAAGGTGTAGTGTTGGAGATGGGAGAGAAATGGGTAAGGGAGGGTGGGGGGAAGACATGGGTGGTTGATGCGAGCATCGGCCAGGGGGTCAAGGCCATGTCACACCATAACGTTCTGGTCAGCGTTTGAGGAAACGTTGGTAATCGTCCGTGGTCGCTGGTATAGCACCAGAAGAGTGTTGTGTGAACGCTGGTGAACGCTGGTAATCGTCGGTAATCGTCGGTGATCGTCGGTGATCAGCGGAGAACGCTGGTCCGAAAATAAAGTGACACGTCAGCACACGCTAATCATTTTCAGGGGTGTCTTACGTGGTCGCTGGTACGCGCTCCTCATGCGTTTAGTCACACGCTAGTCATGTGTTAGTCACACGCCAGATGTGTCCACCGGGAGGTGGACACATCTGGCGTGTGACTAACACATGAACTCTCGAAAATTGAATGATTAGAACGTTCATAGAACGCAGACCAGAACGTTATTGTGTGACGGGGCCTTCAGGGAAGGAGGATCAGATATCGTTGACCTTCTTGTCAAAGAAGTTGGTGAAATCATCCGGGAGAAGGGAGGAGCTGGGGGGAGGGGGAGGGGGATGGAGGAGGGAGGAAAAAGTATCAAACCGTTTATTAGGGTTAGATGTGTCAAGGTGTAGTGTTGGTAGGACCCAGAACGCAGACCAAAGACACAGTGAAGCGGTAACGTGAGGCTTTATTGCGTAAGCATCATCGTAGAACGGTCGGAAACAGGCCAGGGGTCTGGATACCGGGAGGTCGATCAGCGGAGTACCGACAGGTAGTAGACAGGCGAGTGGTCCGGGACGGGCGAGGAGTCTGGATACCGGGAGGTCGATCAGCGGAGTACCGACAGGTAGTAGACAGGGGAGTGGTCCGGGACAGGCGAGGGGTCTGGATACCGGGAGGTCGAAGTAGCGACAGGTAAGTATAATTACCGGAGGGCTGGTACGGCTTCATCAAGGGAGAACGACGTACGATCTAGCAAAAGGGTAAAGGGACGCCATATATATATATATATATATATATATATATATATATATATATATATATATATATATATATACATATATATATATATATGGGTGTATATATATATATACCCAGGTGCGGTGATTATCATAATCAGCAATTGCCGACAGGTGCGTGGGTGCGCCACTGGGTGACAGGGGGCGTGGCCCATGCCTTGGCCACGCCCCCTGTCACCCACCGTAACTGTGACAAGATGCTGCTCTTTGAATTTTGGAACAGTAAAATGCAGCGACGAGGAAGAAGAGACGCTCGTAGGTCTTCACACAGAACGTTAGACAGGGCCTGGGAGACTAATGATACACACACATATATATATATATATATATTACTACTAATGCTAACACTAGTATGTCTTATTAATAATAATAAGAATAATAAGAATAATAAGAATAATAAGAATAATAAGAATAATAAATATATATATATATATTAGTACTAATGCTAATATGTCTTAATAATAATAATAATAAAATGCCAATTTAATAGAGCAATATTCATGAAGCCAAAACATCCACCAGTGCCTCGGAGACTTAATACACAATATATTAATATATACCAGTGGTTAAGCGTCAGGGCCTTCAAGATATTCAGAGAAGACCCTGGAACTCTCAGATTAAATAAAAATAAATCAAATTAATTGGATTTAAAAAATGTAATACAATTGAATACAATTTATTACAATTTAAATAAAATGAATAAATGAGAATCACATCTGTGTTGTTATCTGTTATATTACAGTGTTCTGTTGATTTATTTGTCTTTCTCGGTCCATGCACTACGCATTTGAGTAGTTTTGTGTTGGAAAAACAATGCAACCAATCAGATATTTTTCTTGGTTGCTGAGAAGAATATCCTTCAACCAAAGTATTCGCGATTGCTTTGGCCCTCAGACTGAATGAGAGCGTACGTTTGGATTGACAATTTGATAAACCAATCATATAGTGAATTGTAGCCAATGGGCGTATTCTTTCAGATTTCCCCACAGTTCCGTAGTGTGCTAGAAAGTTCACTGGCTCGGATCTAGCTTAGTGCCACGTAGGTTTTTTTCTACGTAGGTTTTTTTACATCGAAATGGCAACAGGTGAAGATTATGTTGTTGCGGAATTGTTGTTAGTACCCTTTTAAAGACGACCATTCAGTAAAAAGATGGACATTATAAAAAAGTTTTAACAATCCCCGTCACCACTACATCTGTGGAAAGGACATTTTAATATTATAAAAACATATGGAGGAACAGAACAGGACAATCCCGACTCACTGCATTAGCTTCCATAGCTATTGAAAGGCAACTTATTTTGGATCTGAAAAGCAGTAATCAGCTTTATGACCGGGTTATCGAAACATTCATCCAGAAGGACATGAGAATGGATTTGGTCTTTAATGCCTCGTTTCCACCAAGCTGTTTTGAGAGCTGGTTCGGAGCTTGCACGTCATCGCGAACCAGTTCTTTGGGTTTCCACCGCAATGGAGACACTTTCTGGCTCCGTTAAGTGGTTCGTTTGCGGCTCCACTTCGAAGCTGGGCTAGCCAGCCGGCTCCACTACGTCAGGGGCTGGGGGCGGGGCTTATCGGGGCTGGGGGCGGGGCTTATCGGACAAACTCAAAACAAACTAAAAGTTTTTTTCCGCCATCTTTAAAATCAGTAAAATTCTCTGTGGACGTGAAGGTGACAGTGGTCCGTGGACGAGACAAACTGCGTTTGTTTGCGTTGTTGTCCTCGGCAGAAGCTCACAATAAACTAGAGGAGCTTCTAGAACAAACCACTATTAGAAAAACTACAGCGTGAGATGTCTTCAGCGGGGGACAGGACCGAGGAGCTAATCCATAACAAACTGGACGATACGAGGGGCTAATCGATAACAAACTGATGATCCGCTGCTGTCACTCTGGTCCTGGTAAGTTTTTACTTTATAAATCTTTCCCGTGTTGCCAACCAGCTTTGTATTTATAATCTGTTTAGCGAGCTGCTCAGTATCACATCAATGTTATGTTCCTTCATCACAAATGAGGAGCTATGATTGCTAGGCTTCTGTTAGCCGATATTAACCTTGATAACGTCAGGATGCTACTTTCTAAAAACAGTAAAGTGTAATGGAATCATGTTTTAATGCACTTTTCTCTTGTTTTAGTTGTTTATGGAGTCGTCTTCCCTGGACGATGTCGATGCGGAGCTACCGCCCCCACTGGGCTGCAGCTCACAGGAGCCCCTCAGCCCCTCGGAGCTTTATTAACATGGACTTATTACACTGCACTCTATACTTTTACATTTTGTGATTACTGTATATTGTGTATTTAATGTTTTTTGTTTTTTTTAAATAAAACATTTCTATTTTTCATACAATGTCCGCTTCATTATGCTTTATCAACCGAGAAACATAATACAAGATTACAGTTTTGAAGAAGAAAAGGCAAATGGTCCCTTCTGTTTAAGTACTCTATTAATGCAGCTCTAACGTCAAGTCCATTTTATTAGTATAGTCCTTTATCACAGTTAGGGGCTTCAACGTAATCGCGTCCATAGCACTAAAGACGAGCAGCTGTTTGTAGCCTCAAAGCCAGGCGCAACACTTTAACATCCATCATGTAATCCACTGTTGTGGAAGTTGGCGCGAGCTGCTGGGAAAACAGAGACGTTAACAGTGACGTCATGATGTGGCTCTCTCGGCGAAAAAGTCGGTGGAAACGCAAACCAGTTCTTAGACGGCTCGCCAATTGAACCAACTGCGAACCGGCTCTCGCGCCACCCGAGAGCTACAACTAGGCTTGTGTTGGTGGAAACGAGGCATAAGTGAACATCATTGGTGAGTGAGACTCATTTGTCTTTGCTGGTTTTGGCGCAGTGTTGCGTCTCGTTGAGCTGGTTGTTGCATTGTGTTTCCACACACTTGTTGACTGATTAGTTCATGGCTGTCTTGGGTTTGTTAAGCATTGTTGTGCATTTAAATTTAGAGTTTTGACTTGATCTTTCTTTGCATCGCTGAACGTGAAAAGACTTAACGTAACTAAGAGTTACAAAACCGCGCTCAATAATCACCAAATTTCTCTGGTATATGTCTTGTCATTAGCACTTCACCTGTCTCAAATATCTCAACTTAAATCCTCCCATTATGAACGTTATGTGACATTGAGTGTTTTCCTCTCTATTGAGCCAGTAAGAAAAAGTCTTAACACAGCTTTATGAGAGGAAAACATTTAATGTAACATAACTTCCGTAATAGTAGGATTTAGTTTTTGATATTTTGACAGGTGAAATAGTTAATGACAAGACATATTCCAGAGACATTTGGTGATTATTCATCGCTGTTTTGGAACTTTAAGTTATGTTAAGCCTTTTCACGTATTGTTTTAGACCGTCCCTTTCATCGATAGCCTGTGTGGTGGTGCTGTGTTGGTCTGTTACTTCACTACATGGACACTGCTTTACCAACTATGGTCAACTTGGAAATTGGCTGCGACAATCTGATCTTCCTAAATGAGATAACGCATAAAGTGACTGCCTCCGTGACGTCCGTCTGACTAGAACAACCATGTCTATCACCGTGTGATAGACACGGTTCACCACTGATATATACCATTACTAATACTAATAACAAAACACATTGCACGATAGTATATAAAGCAGTGTATTAGTAGTATTAGTGGTTTACTGACTGAGCTGGTACGCAGAAAGCACAGTACAGGGTATATTATTATATATTAAATAGTAGTATATTAGTAGCATATGAGCCGTAGTATTGGTTGTATTAGTTCGAGCATCAGTAGTTATTTACCGAGCTGGTGCTAGGTGGTCGTAGTAAACTTCCTCGATGGCTGGAATAGATCACTGCTTCAACTCCTCTCGTCAGAATCTAGAAACACACATATATTGTGTCAACCACTCACTGCATCACACACATACTTAGTACGTCACACACATTACATACACACACACACACGTCACACACACACACTACGCACACACGACATCACACACACATATAACATCACACATTTATTACATCACACAGTTATTACATCACACAGATACTTTTTGTACACACATTACATCACACACCAACACGCACACAAACACACACCCACGCCCAGAGTCTGACCAGCTTTTGCAAATTAGCGGTAATATAAATCATAATTCTTAGTCTGTTCACACAGAACAGTCTTGCTCTCATCACAAACACCCGACACAATCTTTTTGGAATTGGATTACATCATTCTGGCAACTTAATCGGCGATCTTGAACTCCACGCTGAAACTCCGGTGAATCTCACCCCAGCACGACCGGCTGACCGGACCCATCGCCCGCAGAGGAAACGTAAACACAGGAGAGGAAGCCGCGGAGGGCTACACGCTAGGCTAAGAGCTAACCCACATCGCCCGTCGCTACCCAGCGTTTTCCTCGCCAACGTACGATCTCTGACGAACAAAATTGATGAACTGCGGCTGCGGATTATCAACCATTAACGGATTAAGGATTGCAACGTGATGATTTTCACAGAAACATGGCTTAACAGCGGAATCGCCGACAGTGCTATTGAACTAACGGGGCTCACTCTACACAGAGCAGACAGATCAGCTGAGGGCTCCGGTAAAACCAGGGGAGGAGGCTTGTGTATCTATACTAACAAGGCTTGGTGCACAGACACTACCATCATCGAGAGCCACTGCTCTGCTAACGTAGAATACCTAATGGTTAAATGTAGACCCTTTTACCAACCAAGGGAAATTACAGCCACCATCATAACTGCGGCTTACATACCTCCAGATGCTAACGCTTAACTAGCTATGAAGGAACTGTACTCTGCTATTAACAAGCAACAGAACTCCCACCCAGAGGCAGCCTTTATTATTGCAGGCGATTTCAATCATGCCAACTGAAAGACTGTGCTCCCAAATTGTATCAGCATGTCTCCTGTTCTACAAGAGGAGACAGAACATTAGACCATGTTTACACCAACAAGGCTGATGCCTACAAAGCCGTCCCCCTCCCCCACCTTGGACAGAGTGATCATCAGCTGTCATCTTTGTTCAAGCTGCCTAAGTACACGCCACTCATCAAGCATGTGAAGCCCACCGTTAGGACAGTCAAAGTGTGGCCTGAGGGAGCAGACTCTAAGTTGCAGAACCGATTTCTGCACACCTGTTTGCCTCCCAATCTACCCTAGACTCCCACACCGACATCGACTCCTACGCCTCCTCTGTTTTGGATTACATCAACTCCAGCATTGACACTGTCACCACCCTCAAACAGATCACAACATTCCCCAACCAGAAGCCATGGATGAACAGAGAGGTCCGCCTACTCCTAAAGGCACGTGACGCTGCTTTTAGGTCGGGCGATGCACTGGCCTACTGTTACCAGGCTATCTGAAAAAGGGCATCAAGCAGGCCAAGCTCAAACACAAGCGAAGGGTTGAAGACCACTTCAACAATTCCGATCCCCGACGCATGTTGCAGGGCATCCAGGCCATCACGGATTACAAACCCTCCAACAACTCCCCCCCAACCACCGACTTATCCCTCCCTGACAAACTCAATAATTGTCTTGCCCGCTACGACCGGAACAACCCCAAACTGCCCACCTGGGCTACTCTCCCTGTTGACCTCCAACCCCTCACCCTATTCCCCACAGACGTGCGTGCGGCACTGAGCAGAACAAATGCGCATAAGGCAGCTGGTCCTGATGGCATCCCCGCTCAGCATTTAACACCATCATCCCCTCCAAACTCATCTTCAAACTTGGTGACCTCATGAAAACCAAGAACCTTGACATCAACCCCTCAGTTTGTAACTGGTTACTAGACTTCCTAACCAACAGACCCCAGTCAGTCAGGTTAGACCATCTCACCTCCTCCACCCGCACCCTAATCACCGGCGTTCCACAAGGCTGTGTGCTGAGCCCTCTCCTCTACTCCCTCTTCACCCACGACTGCACTCCTGTACATGGTACAAACACCATCATCAAGTTTGCTGACGACACAATGGTGGTGGGCCTCATCAAAAACAACGAGGAAGCAGCATACAGGGAGGAGGTCCAGCACCTGGTGGCTGGTGCGCTGACAACAACCTGGCCCTCAACACCAAGAAGACCAAGGAGCTCATCGTCGACTTCAGGTAGACCAGAGCTGGCGCACACGCCCCCATCCTCATCAATGGAGTGGAGGTTGAGCGTGTCTCCAGCTTCAAATTCCTGGGGGTTCACATCTCCAAGGACCTCTCCTGGTCCCTCAATACTGCTCACTGGTAAAGAAGGCTCACCAGCGTCTCTTCTTCCTGAGGAGACTGAGGAAAGCCCACCTGTCACCTCAGATTCTGGTGAACTTTTACTGGTGTGCTATTGAAAGCATCCTCACCAACTGCATCACAGTGTGGTACGGCAACTGCACTGTTTCCGACCGGAAAGCGCTGCAGAGGGTGGTGAAAACCGCCCAACGCATCGTTGGACTACCCCTCCCTGCAATAAACACTACCCACCACAAACGGTGTCTGAGGAAGGCACAAAAAATAGTGGATGACCCCTCTCACCCCAACCATGGACTGTTTGCCCTCCTCCCCTCCGGGAGACACCAAGAGCCTTCAGTATTTCTGTATCTATCCCCGGGGCTTTGCCACTGTCGAGATGTTTGACTACCGCAGTGACTTCCTCCCGGGAGATTGGGGTAAGGCGTCAAGTGCTCCTTTCACTGCCCGATCACTACCTCAGTTGAGGTGAGCAGTGTCCCACCCTTACTGTAAACAGCTTGGATGGATTCACGCTTCCCCCTCCTCAGGTGCCGGACAGTTTGCCAGAACCGCTTAGGTGCCGACTAAAAGTCCTTCTCCATGGCTCTCCGAACTCCTCCCACACCCGCTGCTTTGCTTCCGCTACGGCTGAGGCTGCAGTCCTCTTGGCCTGTCCATACCTTGCAGGATTGTATTTATGGATTCTAGGAAACAATTCTATGCACCGATTGTACAAACCTGCCATAAAGATCATGTGTACCGGTTGGATTTACGTTCACTACATAGAAGTGATAAATACAATCGATATGGTATATTACCTTCAATTGGTAAATCAAATATACGTCCGTGGATAGTTTTAACAACCAAGTGGCCAACATCAGTCCCAACCATCCTTACCAAAATGAGGGATGGTTGTGATACAAATAAAATCCACTTACCTTCTCGATCCCATGTGGTCACTTACCCTCTTGAGTCACTTAGGATGCGTGTGCTGTAGCCTCCTCCCTAGCTTGAGCAGAGTGTGGAGTGTGGTTGGTGGACATATGCTCACCCGGCCCTGGTCAGACTGATTAGAGTCTGGGGCCGGGTGAGGCTGCACCGGTTAAAAGCGGCCACCACCACCATCACCACACACACACACACACTCCACACGCTGCTTCTCAGACGCAGGTGCTGAGCCTGCGGAGTGGGTGAAGGAGCACGAGGACTAAAACAGTAAGCTCCAGGAGGCTGACAAGTGGCTCCTTTAGATGTCCAGCTGCCTGGTGACCTCTGACTCCATGCAGACCAGCAGCATGGAGACAGCCACCCAGCAGCTGGCTCGCCATAAGGTCCGGAGATAAGCGACTGTGTTTATAGTAGTTTGGCTGATGTATTCCAATCTACATTTTTTCTAAACTACAATGCATCTAAAAGTGGTAGCGATTGCAGCATGTATTAGACCTAAGTAGGGCTGGACGTTGAAATCAAGATCCCGATATTTTATACTTTCGATAGCTTTCACGATTTTGCAAAATCACATGTTACATAGTCAAAAGATTTTGCATTTAACAACATTTTAATGCCGTTAAATGTAGACAAAAAAGACATTTTTTTTAATATTATTACAAAATGCTTTGGACAGTTTTTAAACAACATTTGCTTCTATCGTGTAGACAACAGAATTGTGTATAACATATCATATCGTTCAAATGCGATAAACAATTATATTCAATTATTATCCAGCCCTAGGCTAAGTTTACTGAAACGAGGTCTCAACAAACCAAACCAGGATACCATGAAGCATGAACCGCCAGGCTAACAACATCACTAACTGTCAAACTTTCTAAATAATCCTCCACTCACCCAGGCCATAATGGAGGACATCGCAGGCTTTGAGGAGAGGTCTGGGCAAGCCTGAAGCAGAAGGGCGGGGCTCTGGTGCTGAATTATGCTGTAGTTAAAATCAGGCCGGAATATAAATGATGCTGTAGTCGAAATCAGGGCCTTAGTCGAAATGATGGCCACTTTCTGCCATAGCTAAATGCAACCATAGTAATTTGGAGTAGAAATGCTGCAAGAAGTCATAGTCTAAATCATGCTGAAGTCAAAATCAGCATAGTCGTAATGATACTTTAGTCAATCAGGTCTCCATCATATTTCATATTAGTCCCATTATTAATTTTATAATTTATTATTAATTTATTAATTAATTAATATTAATTAATTTATTAATTTATTAATTTATTAATTTATGTAATGTATTAATTATTAATTTATTAATTATTAATTTTAATTTATTTATTTATTTATTAATATATTATTACTGCCAATTTGCACTATACGTATTGTTGTGTATTGTATATACCTACGATTACTGTAATAATACTGTAAATTATCTTCATTTATCAATACATTTAGACTTCAGTTAGAATTATTTTAACTATTTTTGTTTATAATAGTTTTATTTAGTTAGTTGTTGTTTGTTTTTAGCTTAGGTATTAGTATTTTTGTATGTGCATTTATTCCCCCTGTGTCAACTGTTGCACCTTAATTTCCCTCGGGATTAATAAAGTTATCTGAATCTGAATCTGAATCTGAATCCTAGGTGGAGGAGAGAGAGATCCTCCCTGGCCTCCAGATCTTCTGGACTATGTGCCATCCTGGTGGATTGTCTAACACCACGAGGTTCATACAGTCCCTGTCCGTCAAGCCATTCCTCAAGTGCTCCGCACCCAAACACTGTGGACATTGATCATGGCCATCTGTGGCTGTGTGATTATCTGTCCCAGGTCTTAGGTGGAGCAGGAGTGCTCACTGTATTTATCAGGCGGGTCCTGGATTAATCCAGTGTGAAGCACTGGATTAGTGGTCAGTAAGAATGAAGTAAAATCTCAGAATATAGCATCCGTCGTAGTGTTAATAGTCAAATACTTTCATCCATGTGGTTTTAAAGTCCACAGACCCTACCGTCCCAGACAACATGAAGAGACTACAAGCAGGACTACCAGGACCTCTGCTCAGCCACAAAAGTAAGACGTGAACCCTGGAAGGAGCCATTTTATGGACCTACCAATCCATTTAATGTAAGGATTGTATTTACGGATTCTGTGAAACAATTATATGCATTGATTGCATGAACCGCAATAACATATATATCATTAAAACCGATAAACAATCATTTTCAAGTCAAGTTTATTGTCACTTCACAGTTTAAAGTATATAAGTATAAAGCAGTGAGTGAAAATCTTATGTGCAATACCCGACGACAGACAGCAGTTATAAAAATAAGCTTGTGGCTGGGGTGGGCATTGTCTTTATGAAGCGTTTGGCCTTGGCCACGCACCGCTGGTTGTATATATCAGGAGGGAGGGGAGCTCACCTCCAACCATATACTGGGCCGTCCGCACCACCCTTTGAAGCGCTCTGCGCTCGAGTGCGGTGCAGTTCCTGTACCAGGCGATGGTGCCGTTATAGAATGTTCTCAGGATGCGGGGGCCCATGCTGAATTTCCTCAGACGCCTGAGGAAATCCAGGCGTTGTTGGGCCCTTTTCACCATGTGTGTGGTGTGCGTGGACCATGTGAGGTCCTCGGAGATGTGCACGCCGAGGAACTTGAAGCCGCTGACCAGAGCAGAGGATATACGCTGCTTACCCCATTCCCTCCTGCAGTATGAATTTAAACAACAATACTATGCTAGTCTATGCTAAACTATGCAATACTATACTATACAATACTGTAAACAACACTTTATACTACCTACTAACAATAGAACCACACACATTCACAAAATGTACATTTTTGGGTTGTTCATTGTAAATTATTCAAATTTATGATCTACATCATACTTTTTTTACATTTATATGTTATTGGTATTATAAATATATATATATCAATATTACAATAACACCAGGCCATCTGTACCTAAATTTCATCACACTATAACACAATCATTGACATTGATGTCCCACATTTTGGTCTTCTTCTTTGTCTCCTAAAGGTAAAACAGTTCCCTCAGGGTCTCTGAGGCCTGAATCCATCGTCTTCTTAGACA